>LNAC01000182.1:4017411-4046852 GCA_002007465.1 Ailurus styani
CAGCCGCCCCCCAACCCCCCACCCCGAGGCTATTAAGTCTGCCGCTGCCTGCGCTGACGAAACAGCTAGGAAGAGCAGGCAGTCTCCAATTCTGCTTTAGTCAAGGAACAGAAAAATAAAAAGAAATAGGATCTGGCCCACTTGCCTATTTCCTTTTCTAAAAAACACAGAAAGCTCACTTTCTTCCAAAAGCTTTGAGTTGGAAGACTGAGGGAAAACCAGTCGTGAATGTCTTCATATTTTTCTAATACTTCACCTTTCTGGAGATTTGCATTGATTAATTAGTTCTTTTCTTTATCCATTTACAGAATAACTAAAGAAACCTAAATAACCTATCGCTTATTGCATTGTCATGCAGTGTGGAAAACTTGAGATGAACTTTTTTTTCGCATAAAAGTTCAACAGTGAAGCAAACAAAAACACCTCGATAGCAGGCGTCCATCACTCTAGTTTCCATTTCCTGAATATTGGAGGAGAGAGAAGGGAGGACATGATGACACCTGGCATTACTCCTATAACAGGCTTTTCATAGGTTAATTTTACCTATTTTTTTAAAAAAACGTTTTTGTTTTTTGTTTTTTCAGAATTCTGTTTTGAATATTTGCTTTCTGTACTTTCAGATGGCTCGGGCCACGCTCAGTCCTTCTCCCATTTTTTTTAAGGATTTTAT
Source organism: Ailurus styani (assembly GCA_002007465.1). Classification (NCBI taxonomy): domain Eukaryota; kingdom Metazoa; phylum Chordata; class Mammalia; order Carnivora; family Ailuridae; genus Ailurus; species Ailurus styani. The sequence continues at coordinate 4,018,082 of LNAC01000182.1, forward strand.
TTATTTATTTGACAAGAGGAGTGGGAGAGGAAGCAGGCTTCCCACCGAGCAGGGAGCCCCATGGGGGGGCTCAATCCCAGGACCCTGGGATCATGACCGAGCCAAAGACAGACCCTTAAGGACTGAGCTACCCAGGCGTCCCAGACCTTCTCCCATTTAAAAAAAGTGAGACTAGAGGTGGTATTTTGGGATACTGTTCAGTACTTAATTCTTTTTGATTATCACCAGTTTAGTAAAGATTTTAAGAATCCAGAAGACGGCGCCTGGGTGGCTCAGGGGGTTAAAGCCTCTGCCTTCAGCTCAGGTCATGATCTCAGGGTCCTGGGATCTAGGCCCCTATATGACTCCCTGCTCAGCAAGGAGCCTGCTTCCTCCTTTCTCTCTGCCTGCCTCTCTGCCTGCTTGTGATCTCTCTCTCTCTCTGTCAAATAAATAAATAAATAAAATCTTAAAAAAAAAAAAAAGAATCCAGAAGAAAAGGGCACCTGGGTGGCTCAGTGGGTTAAGCCACTGCCTTCTGCTCGGGTCATGATCTCAGGGTCCTGGGATCGAGCCCCCGCATTGGGCTCTCTGCTCAGCAGGGAGCCTGCTTCCCCCCCTCTCTCTCTGCCTACTTGTGATCTCTCTCTCTCTGTCAAATAAATAAATAAAATCTTAAAAAAAAAAAAAGAATCCAGAAGAAAAATGGTCTTTTTACAGTCAGACCTGTCTATCCAGAAAAAAATGATTCTAACTACTACAAATGGAATTATATATCTGTCTGTAAATTTGGTAAAGAATATTTTTAAAGGATTAGAGTTGATTTCTAAACCTTAATTAAGGAAGAAAGGAGGACAGGTAAACACACCAAGGAATTACAACCAAATACAAAAATAAGACATTGACGCAAAAATCATTTTGGCAAGCCACAATATTACAATATAAAAAAAAAAGAAAAGAGAATGAAATGGAAGAAAAAACAATGTAAAAAACTAAAAGTAAATACCTGGAAGAGAGTCACATTACCTGTATATCCTATTGGCAGATATTTGCACATGAAGAAATGAGAGAATAGAAATGATGTTGACAAAATCACGTACAAGTATCCTCAGAGATGATCTAATTTTTCATTCTCAATCTTCCTACTAAGGAATAGTGGCCAATCCAGTATTACAAAGTGAGTAACAACTAGTAAGCTAACTAAAACTAGCCAGCATTTTTCTCTCTGGAAATAAGTCCTGGGTGGAAAGCATAATTTGCTTCAGGATTTTCTCCATCTCTAACAGAGAAGCAAAGGATCTAGTAATGTTTGAAATTGGGGTTTATATTTAGGATTTCTTTTTCCTTCCTTTTTTCTTTCCTATTTTGATTTAGCAACCAAGTATCCTTAATCTAGATACAGAAGAGTCAGGTGACTGCTGTGAGCTCAGTTAACCCTTAAGTGCCTGGTTATGTATTAGGGAACTGACAATTTAGACACCTCCTCTGCACAGGTAGGAGAAAGACACAAACCAGAAAGACAGATGTTGACATAACTGGGGTGGCCATGACTCCTTCTTTCCATACAAGCATCTTCAAGAAGATAAATACCTTTTGGCTTTGTTCTTTTATGTCATGAGTACACTGTAAATTATTACAATAATAAATAAATTCAGCAAGGTTATGGGATATAAGATCAATATGCAGAAATCAATTGTGTTACTATGTAGTTGCAGTGAACAATCCAAAAGTGAAATTAAAAAGGCAATTCCATTTACAATAACATCAAAAAGAATAAAATGCTTGGTAATAAATTTAACAAAAGAAGTGTTGAACTTATACTCTGAAAACTATAAAGCATGATTGAAATTAAGGAAGATATGAATAAATAAAAATATCAATACTCTCTAAACTAATCTACAGATTGAATGCAGTCCCTGTCAGAATGCCAGCTGATTTTTTTCATAGAAATTGACAAACTGGGCGCCTGGGTGGCTCAGTGGGTTAAATCCTCTGCTTTCGGCTCAGGTCATGATCTCAGGGTCCTGGGATCGAGGCCCGCATCGGGCTCTCTGCTCAGCGGGGAGCCTGCTTCCCCCTCTCTCTCTGCCTGCCTCTCTGCCTCCTTGTGATCTCTCTCCCGCTGTGAAATAAATAAATAAAATCTTTAAAAAAAAAAAAAAAAAAGAAATTGACAAACTGATTCTATAATACATGTGGAAATACAAGGGACCCAGAATAGCCAAAACAGTCTTTAAAAAGAATAATAAAGTAAGAGAACTCAGACTTCATAATTTCAAAACTTACAACAAAGCAACACTAATCAAGACAGTATGGTACTGGCTGAAGGCTAGACATACAGACCAATGAAATAGAATTAAAAGTCCAGAAATAAAGTTATGTGACTGTGGTCAGCTGATTTTCAGCAAGAGTGCCTAAACCATTTAATGAAGAAATATTTAGTCTTTTCAACAAAATTATGTTGGTATGAGTGATAATCACACGCAAAGGAAAAAAAGAAATTGGATGCTTATCTCATATTACAAACAAAAATTAACTCAAAATAGATCAAAGAACTAAATGTAGGTGCTTAAGGTATAAAACTCTTAAAAACGGGCGCCTGGGTGGCTTAGTGGGTTAAAGCCTCTGCCTTCAGCTCAGGTCATGATCTCAGGGTCCTGGGATCGAGGCCCGCATCGGGCTCTCTGCTCAGCAGGGAGCCCACTTCCTCCTCTCTCTCTGCCTGCCTCTCTGCCTACTTGTGATCTCTCTCTCTCTCTGTCAAATAAATAAATAAAATCTTAAAAAAAAAAAACTCTTAAAAACAAAATTAAAGGTGGGGCACCTGGGTGGCTCAGTCGTTAAGCATCTGCCTTCGGCTCAGGTCATGATCTCAGGGTCCTGGGATCCAGTCCTGCATCGGACTCCCTGCTCAGTGGGATGCCTGTTTCTCCCTCTCCCAATCCCCCTGCTTGTGTTCCCTCTCTCACCGTGTCTCTCTCTGTCAAATAAATAAATAAAATCTTAAAAAAAAAAAAAAGAATAAAACAGAATGGTAAATCTTCATGACCTCAGATTTGGCAAATAGATAATTTGGGGGTCTTTAAACTAAAACTTTTGTGCTTAAAGGACACCATGAAGAGAGTGATAACCCACAGAATGGGAGACAACATTTGCATTTCATATACTGTAGGGACTCATATCCATAATATGTAAGGAACTTACAAGTCAACAAAAAGAGACACCAATCCAATTTTCAAAATGTACAAAGGAGTTGAATAGACATTTCTCCAAGGAAGATATACAAATGATGAACAAGCACATGAAAAGATGCTCAGAATCTTTGGTCATCAGGGAACCTCACATCAAAACTACAAGGAGATACCGTATCATACTCACAAGCATGGTTAGAATCCAAAAGACAGACAATAACAGGTGATGGCAAACATATAGAGAAATAAGAACCCTCATACACTGCTGGTGGGGATGTAAAATGGTACAGGTGCTTCAGAAACAATTTGACAATTCCTCGAACAATTTAACATAGACTTATCATATCATCCGACATTTCTACTGCTAGGTGTATAACCAAGAGAAATTAAAATACATCTCCATAAATCTTGTGCATGAATTACTATAGCAGGATTATTCATAAAGCCAAAAAGTGGGACTGCCACAAAGATCCATCAACTGACAAAACAAAATGTAGTACGTCTGTACAACAGAGCATTATTTGGCCATAAAAGGGAAAAATGGACTGATACATGCTGCAACACCAATGAACCTTGAAGACATTATGAGAAGTAAAATAAGCCAGTTGTAGAAGTCTGCATACTACATGTTTCCATTCATATCGAGTTCCAGAAGAGGGGAATCTAAGAGAGTGAGTCCTTGCTTATAGTTTAATGGTTGCTTGGGGTTAGGGGTCGTGGGAGAAAGAAAGGTGGTAGTAAAAGGGTAAAGGGTTTCTTTTTGAGGTGATGCAATGTATTTTGTTTTTTTAAAGATTTTATTTTTTTAAGTAGTCTCTATCCCCATTGTGGGGGCTCCCAAGATCAGGAGTTGCATGCTCAACTGACTGAGCCAGCCAGGCGCCCTGTGGCAATTCAGTGTTCTAAAATTGACTGTAGTGATCGTTGTACATATCTGTGACTGTGTGAGAAACCATTAAAATTGTCCACCGTAAATGGGTCAGTTGTATGGTGTATGAATTATATCTCAATAAAGCTGTTTTCAAAAAATTTTAAGTGCGCCATATCAGTAATCCGAAAAGTAAATGAAATTATACCATAAAATGCCTGATACATTATGCATTTTCATTTAATTTTTCATTGCTCCAGTATTTCCAGAATCGCAGCATAATTATTTTTTCTAATATTAAACGCATCAACATCATCCTCGTGTCCCCAGAGCTTGCAGAGAAAGATTGTAACTCCTTAGTTTGGAATTCAGTGATCTTCACAGTCAGCTCTGTACCACCCTCAGAAAAAAATATTCATTTTAAAAAGTGATATGAGCACAAGTAAATAATTAAAACCATACAAAAGGGTATACAGTGAAAAGTGTAGAGCTCCTTCCTATTTCACATTCCTAGTTTCCTTCCTCACTGGCAACCAGTTGCCAATTTCCTGTGTATCTTCCCAAAGATGTTTATTGTGACTCTGTACCTATTGGCTTAGTCCACTCATTCAGCACCTAAGGTGGACTATTTTTATTATTAACTATGAGTTCACGTGCATAAAAGTTAAGTTTCCTGGGCGCCTGGGTGGCTCAGTGGGTTAAAGCCTCTGCTTTCGGCTCAGGTCATGATCTCAGAGTCCTGGGATTGAGCCCCGCATTGGGCTCTCTGCTCAGCAGGGAGCCTGCTTCCCCCCTCTCTCTCTGCCTGCCTCTCTGTCTCCTTGTGATCTCTCTCCCTCTGTGAAATAAATAAATAAAATCTTTAAAAAAAAAAAGTTAAGTTTCCCACTAAAAGTACAATTGTACACTAGACTTTTTTTTTTTTATTTCACTTATAGCACCAAAAATCCAGGACCTTCTACACTTTAGATATCCCAGTAAATAGTTGTTGATGACAAGATTAGAGGAAACTGCTAAAAAAAAAAATCTTGGCTCTGTGCTACAGACCTTAACAAGGCAAATGAGGTCGGATAGGGAGAGAAGTATATGGTGGAAATATTTTCTGGAATGTTTTCATAAATGCAGAGGGGTAAAAAGAGCATACTAACTTCCATTGAGAATCACCAAACTTGGTATTGCTCTTCTCATAATATTACACACTGGCTGAGAGTAAATCATACTCCCCACATGGAAATTCATGGTCAAATAACTGTGCTCATGAACTGTTAAAATTATACACGTTTAAGCAGTCCTTTTTTTGTCTTGAGGTCAATGGGATATTCTACTAGATTACAAGTTCATTTCTAATACATAAAAGATTTTCTTGTAGCTCAAAACCTAACAATGAAGATAAAAATGAAACAATTGCTCTATTCATATCTCTGTAAGTATTTGATTCTTGGTGTTGAGAAAAATAATGTTTCTCTATAAGTAACTTTTATAATGGTTTGTCTTTTCACACCTTATCACACTTTTTTCTAGATATATTCTTTGACTTTGAGTTAGTCATCATTATATTTACTTCCTTTCTTATTTCTACATGTTTCATGACATTGAATGACAATCTTGCTTTTTGTACTCTTTCTCTTTTCACTTTGCTTCACTAATGAAGAATTAGGAAGATACTCCCTTGAAGATCACAAGGATTCATCTTGGGTTCATCTTGCATTATTAAGTAATAGTCCTGTTTTGAGACTGAGCCGGGTTCTCCAAGATCCACCAGTCTTTATTTTCCAGGGTACTGTTGATGGCTGGACAGTGCTAATTTGCCGGGACAAAATGCTTGCAGTGAAACTAATTAACTTCATTAATTAGTGAGTTAGGTGAATGAGCAGTCTGAGTTTATTAGCATTTGAATGGTAAGATGTTAAAACCAAACAACGGACCACCTAACAATATAGAAAATAACAATTGAAATACCCAAGTGATTTATTTAAATTTTTTCAGTTGTAGAACTTCACCTTGGTCCTGTATGTATTTATTCATTTGTTCTGTGGTTAAATAATGATATGATTCAATATTTCATTTCTTCTTCCAGAGGGCAGTGATTAATTCCACATTTCATTTCAGCCTTGTGCTTTAACTTAATCTAATATAGCAAATAGACCAAATTAAAACTTGCCAATCTATTTGCTTTTCAAAAGAGTAGAAACATCCCAAATTAATTCCAGATTTTGGTATACTTTTTAGATAAGTTTGGTGATTGACATCTGAGCTTAAACATAATTTCCATAACCTCATCCATGCATGTAATGTGTTTAAGAAAACATATTCAATAATATGTTTACTCAAGAGACCTTCAGGATGCTAGTCAACAAATGATAGAATGATATCATATATTTGAGTACCTTAATATTTTTAAAATCATGCTCATTACAGACAACAGAATGATCCATTGGTGGAACTCCTAACTGCAGACCCACAGATGACAAGCTATTTAGTGAACAATTTACTGAGTGTCTCATTACCTTTTCCCCAACCACAGACATGTGAGTTCATTCTATTAACCTTAATAAGGTTGCTTTTGAAGCTCTTTACTTCTAAGATTTAAATGGGAACTCTGTCATATGTCAGCCTACAACAGAATCTAAATAACCAGACCAATAAAGCAGATGCAATGTGCTAAAGACTTCATCTGCTACAGATGAGTTAGGATGCTCCCTTTTGCTTAAGCGAAGCTATTTATAGCCTGTCGGAAAATGAAAACTTAAGCAAGGAATAGGTTTCTATATCCTCAGAGCACTGATGCTCCTTCATCCTTTCAGGTTAGTGAAGCACAACTCTCTCTAGGGCTGACCTATATAATCCACAGCCCAGAAAGTTATTCTAAACAGAATAATTTGAAAACCCATGAAGTGTATACATTAAAATTTAAGTCACAAAGAGCTTTCATGTTTCTAACTGAGCCAAGACACTATTAAACAGTTGATTTTGTATGACCAATACATCCAAAGATTTGGTTCTTTACAAATGGAATAATTGCCTGTTTTAAATGCATTTTACTGTTGAATGAAATGAAACAGTGTCCAGAAGATGCATCATTTTTTGTTTGTTTTATAAAATTATGGGAAAATACTGAGCCTTAGAAGTGAAGTCATCTTAACATCTAACCCTTCTATCACATTTCTGACAACTAGCTACTCAGCCTCTGCTGAAAAATGTTGAGTCACAGAGAACCAAATGCTTCATTATGGGAGAGTCCAAGATTTAAAAATTCTTCCTTCTGTTTAATCAAAAGCAGTTCTCAGTACTTTCTGTTCATTCTACCTCTTGAAGAAACCTAAATCAGTCCAAATTCAAGGAGTAAATAAAACTGTAGATACAAAAAAAAATGCATTTCAAATTTGGGTTTCTTGAATCCTTGATTAAATAGCCCAATATATGTACCAGACTTTCCCAAAGCATATTTACTAGAATTTCAGGGAGCAAAGGAAGCCCTAAATGAAGAAAAAGATATTGTTGGCATTGGAGAGATCGAAGGTATATTTGTGAATACTTTTCCTCTCACTTTTGTGGCCTTTCCTCTGTTTTCTTCAGTCTTCCCTTTAAATTGAAACTCCTTTCCACTGAGGATGATTTTCCTTTCTGATTAAAGCAAATGAAAAAAAAAAAATAAATAAAGCAAATGACATTGTCATTCCAAGGACATGTTTGTTAGAATGAGTGAATATCTAATTGGTGAAATGGAGAGAGTAGAATATTTTGGGGCTTTGTACCACTCCAAGAAACCATTTCCCTCTCCATGTGTTGCAGGTAAGCCACCAGGGGGTAAAATAGACAGGGCTCTGCCCCCTGTATATTAAAGTACAGCCACACATTATTTGCGAACGGCTTTGCCCCTTGCAGGAAAGAGTGCCTTTAACACTAAACCATAAAATGGGATAGCTTCTACCTCTCTGGCAGGAATTTATCCTCAAGGTCACATAGTAAAATGCCTTTCTCTTTCAAATGCCAATATTAAAGTTGAATTCCACCTTTGTTTGCACTGTGCAGACTCAAACAGAATCTCAGCTTACATCATAATGTACCCCCACAGCACCTGAAAACTCTTCCTTCTGGGGGATGGGATAAATGGGGATTGCTTCTGGAACTTGGTTGCCGGAGGTAAAGGCTAAGTGTGAATTTGAAGTGGATCCAGAGCCTGATGCTTATTGGACGTTCAAACTGTCGAGGGACCAGTCTTATAAAGTATGCCAGGTGCTTGTTTCACTGGCCAGTTGGCCTTCTAAGTGTTCTGACTTCCAAGTTTCATCCCACACTCTGAGACTCTACCTGAGCGCCAAGAGACATGAAATTGTTGATACAAGAGGACATAATGTTTGTAATAAAATATTGTGTTTGTCTCTTTTGTACCTATGCTTTTTTTTTTTTTATTGCAAAGCACTTAAGGATGTTGTTCAGGCAGTCAAGTTTTGGACAGGCTTAACATTTAAACTTTGCTGGGAATTCTAAACAACTTCACTCTGTGAACTACCTGTATCTGCATAGATTTGTTATGACAATGTGTTAATTTAATGACTAATCAAATTACCTTTTTAATCCTTAGTTTTTTAAGAATTTGTTTTTGGTGACATGACCCTATCACAGCACTAATTGCTTCTTGTGTTCTAAATAGGCATTCTGGGTTCTTTTTTATGAAGGCGTAACTTTCTCTTTGTACTGATAGTCATAAGCATATGAGCAGTTGCTAACGAAGTTTCCATAGGCAGAGAACGTAAGAATGAAGAAATGAGGTCGTTGTTTTGGTGACTCATGATATATGGGGGACTATATTCTGTGTGTACCCTAGGAAGTTCTTCTTAGACTTTCTTGGCCTCAGACTCCCCATTCATAAAATGGATATAAAAATGTCACATTTTATCAAATCTGAGATACTGTTGATTATGATGTACACCATGTCACTAAGGAAAACAAAATACTACTTGAACTATAGCATGATGCTTTCTTCTCCTTTGGGATTGTTATTTGATACTTATTGAAAGGTCTTTTTTGGCCTTATTTAGACATATTTCATCATATGTCACACATTTGTTTCTATTATTTTCTGTGTGCACAATAATTCTCAATACACTAAAAAAAGGCGGGGGGGGGGGCTATATCCAAACTATGAATTCACAGGCAGTTAAAACTGTTCTCCTGCCTACTACAGCTGTAATCTACCATTAATTATAGATGTTCCCATGGCCAGAGATACAGCGTTGTGAGGAAAAAAAAATGTATCTTAGACTCTGTGGAGTATGGAATTATATTATGATCAGTAATCTGATATATAATTATTTTGTGGTTTGCCTTCATATTGGAGCTATCAAAGTCTTCCAGGTACTATGGACAGCACCGCGCTCCAGTAAGCTTCCCTCTAATTAAGTACATGAGTGGCTTTTAACAGTAACTCCCTGTGAGACTGACCTAGAAGGCACCCAAGTGTATAAGCCAGGCTATTCTACTTGCTGTCTTTCAACTTCTACCACCTCCTGTGACAGGGAGCCTTTAAAAAAATGATAGCTCCATTCTGTCAAGCTTTACAGACTTTAGGGCTTTATATAAATCCCATTGAAGCTACATATTCTAAGTTGATGGCCTCATCCTCGCTGAAGACTGCACTGAACTGTTTCAGTCAGTAGAAGTATCTTCAGAATTGTTGGGCACATGCCTCCACGATTCACTTTCACTGGCTCATAATGCAAGGTATACAGTACTGCAGACTTTATTTCTCTAAATTCAGTAACCTTCCTGGTTCACTCAACCAAATGAGGAAAAACATTAGACCACATAATACAAAAATAAATCCCATAGGTGTGATCTTTGAAAAGATTAGAAATGTTTATAGTTCATACTTAAACTCCCTTCGCCTATGTAATGAACACAAACCCAATCTGTTTAAGTTCATCACTTTGGTGTTTTCAATAAAAGCAAGAGTGAATCATTAAGGAAAAAATAAGAACAGCTAGGGCCTGCTGTTGCCAGTAATAGTGTGTGTATTCCTGTTCGCGAGAATAAAATTTAAAACGTGTCCTTTTAAACGCAACACGTTTACCATTCTCTGGGTGTTCCAAATTTCGAGATGTTTAGTGACTTTATACTTACTCTCTCTCCTCAACTTGTAGCTTCTCAAATTGATTAAGTCTTCCTTTAAGTGACCTAACCTCACATCATTCCAAGGGGAGCCCTAACAAAGGGACTTTGGGTCCCGCCCCTGATTTTCATCCTGAGATGTGCTCCTCTAGTGCCCTCTACTGTAAGTATCAGTAATTTCGACAAGGCTGCCAGAATGTACACTGTTACTAATTGAAAAGCAGAATATCAAGTAAAAGCTCTACTTTAGAAAGAAAAAAACCGCAAAGATAACCTTCAAAAAGTGGTAATTTTTCATTATAAATTACCACAAAAAGGTGCTATTTTAAGTCACCATTACTAGAACAATGTTCCAAAAATATGACAAATCATGCTAAGGAGAGTTGGCTATATTCGTAGCTGCAGGAGAAAATTATCTCAGAATTGCATGTTGGAACTTTTTCATTCACTCCATGGTAAGTAAATGAGTGGAAACATGAAGTGTAGGAAAGCCCATAAACTGACTTCTCCCGATTTCCTCTTTTTAAACGTCTCCTTTCTTTACTGAGGAATGGTATTCATTTTTCCTCTTCTGTCGAAACTGGAATGTAATATATGGTCAGTTATTCACCCTTTTTAAATTTTTTTTAAAGATCTTTATTTATTTGTCAGAGAGAGAGAGAGCACAAGGAGGAGGAGCAGTAAGCAGAAAGAGGGAGAAGCAGCCTCCTCGCTGAGCAAGGAGCCCAGTGTGGGACTCCATCCCATGACCTGAGCCGAAGGCAGACACTTAACCAACTGAGCCACCCAGGCATCCCTACTCTTTTTTATACTTGGATCAATTGCACTTTAACAAAAGTTGATTCAAATTAAGACTCTTGATATTTCCTTTTCTTCTTTCTGTTCTGCCTTCCTTTCTTCCCTCAACAAATATTTGTTGAGCAACTTGTACCTTGTTGAGAGCTGGAACAAGATTGGTTCTTGTCCTCATGGAACTTACAGTCTATGAGGAGAAAATAGACATTTAACAAGAAATTGGAAGAATAAGTATTTAATTATAATTTTCCAGAACAGCATTTCAGATTGAACAAGCACTATAGGTAAAGGCCCTGAATTGGGAGGAACTCAAGAAACTGAAAAGGAACTGAAAGGTCAGCATGCTAGAGAAATGTGGTGGGTGAGGCTGGAGGATGAGGCACGAGTAGAACATTCTGGGTCTTTTAGGACACATTAAAGATTCTGGCCTTTATCTCCATAGTAGTTGGAAAACGTTGGTCATTTTGGGCAGAGGCATGACATAATTGGACTGTGTTTAAGAGAGATAACTATGTCATCTGTGTGAATGAAGATTTTTTTCCAGGGACTATTGCCTGAGTCCAGCGAGATCTGATGGAGGCCTGAAATAAGAAGGCGGCCATGGATGAGTTGGAGAAATTTTTGGAAAACACAAAGGATAGGATTTGGGGTATAGTTGGAGGAAAGTGTATAAGGGAAAAGTTGTCGAGTTGGACTAAAAGGGAAGAGTATTTCTGAAGTATAGGAGGCATGTAAATTCATCACTAGGTATGCTAAATTTCCTCTGTTATGCAAAAGAAAACTGCCCTTTCTTTATCTTCTCCTCTGCTCACACAGCAGCACACATGCATACATGTAGAAATGCCCACATTTTAAAGTAATTTCAGGCACATTTTAGTTATACATCCCTAAACTGATCTAGAAGACTCATCCTCCCACCATAAATATACTGAAATGTTAGATATATTTAAATATACAAGTGTGTGAATATGTATAAATAAATCTATTTGTTTTGTGTTTGTATATCTATATTGTATATAGATGTGTACACACACACACACACACACACACACACACACGTGCATGATGATTCAGCTGCTGCTAATAAGGATTCATACTCTGCTATGGACCTTACAGTTGGGGACCAGAACACTAAAGCACATTTGGGACTCATGTTGTAGGCCTGCCCCTTCTACTCATGAACTCAGCCAGGAGAACCATAAGGTAGCTTCCTTGTACTTTATTCAGTGCATTAAACAGAAAGGCAATTAAAAACCAGCCGTGAATAAACTAGCCTGAAATTTCTGCCACACAGTGGTGCAAAAACTATAAACTGAAAATTTAAAGTAAAATCTAATTCAGAAATGTTGAAATCCAAAGAATGTTTTCAGAAGCAAACACAACTTCTGTTTACATATAATCAAAAAGTTTAAGCCATAAAAGAAGCAAATAACAATGTGAGAGAGTAGAAGCAATAGGAAAATTAAGACTTAAAAATTACAGATGACCTAACAATTTGTAAAGGACTATAAAATAGGCTTCAAATAACTGAAAGAGTGAAAGAAAGAATGGATGTTGTAAGAGTATAAAATGGTATGAATAAAATATCAGTTGGATTCAAAAATGAATGAAAAAACAATTCTGAAAATATAAAAAAATTAAAGGAAAATATCCTCAGAATATGGTTAAGTAGCCAAAAAGGTAAAGTTTAAAAGAGCATCCAAATAGAATATAAAAGATTTACTTTCTAGAGACATCTAACCAAAAAATATCTGACTCAGGAATAACTGAATTTCAAAGTGAAATGCCCAAAAGAATGGTTCTACAGATTATGGCTTGAATGAGGAAGGGTAATGATATCAATCACCCATTCTATCCTGTGGCTCAACAGCCAAGAAGTCTTCATCATAAGCACAGAACTTTCAAAGATCTTTTCAGGATTTAAGTTTTAATTTTCAACTTTATGAAAAGAACTTCCTCCCACATAGAAGAATGTGGCACAAAGATCTGCTTTTCTGCATAAACAACCAGAAAACTGTATAAAATATATGAAACAGAGCGGAAAGATGATGTCTGAGAGAAGAGAAACAAATAAGATGAACCCTATCATCATTTCAGCTTTCTATCTGGAAGTAATTGCCACATTACAGGCTAGATAAAAAATAAACCAAACAAGTAAAATCAACTGCCTCACTGATGAAAAGAGAGACATAAAATTTGGGGAGGCTAAGGTCTAGATTTTCTGGGCAAAGTACCAAGGAACCATGCAGAAAAGAGCTCCAGAGATTCGCACAGAGATCACTTCAAATCTTTGGCTGAATTCAGTTCTGGTCATGCATTAAGTAAGAACTCTACAAAGACCAACCAAAAACAACATCTAGGAAACTACTAAAATTTCCCAGACTTCAAACAGGGTTGGAAGATATTAGAATTCCTACCAGCCAGAGAGGGACAAACCTGTTAAATAAACAGGACATTCACTAGAGACTTCAGAAGAGTCATGCCTTAGTACTGTAACTCAATAGTCCTAGAGTAAGGGCTACAGTACTATAGACCCATTCTAAAAAAGCCTGAAGACAAACCTCAAGAGGATGAAACAGATCCTCAAGTAACTTAACTGTCTGCCAAAATATAGTTCAAGATCTTTAAAGGAAAAAAACAAAATTCATAACTACACAAAAATCATAATGTCCAGCACCTAGCCAAAAATTGCTAGATAAGAAGCAGAATTTGTTGACCCATACTAGGAAAAGAAAAGACTATAAAAAGATCCCCAAATGGCAGATATGATAGAATTACCAGATAAAGACTCTTAAAAAGCTGTTACAATTATGCTCAAGGCTTTATAGGAAAATGGAAGATTTTTTTAAATAATAAAACAGAACTTCTAGCATTGAAAAATACAATACCTGAAATGAAAAATTCACAGTGATGTCAGCATTGTGGTGCCATAATTTCCCTTATATTTGTCCCTTCCTTGAACAAAAATTCAGCATCCATCCAGACAAAAGTGCCCTTGAGGGAGCTGTGGAATTCTAGTGCCATACATCAAGGGAGGAATCTTCCCTGCCCATGCAGGGTAACAGGCAGACAGACTGCAATAGCAGGTTTGGACTCTGCAGCCATTTATGAACCAGCTCCAGCCTCACTCAGTCATGATCTGGAAGCCTTTGGAAAACACTGTCTTAGATAATCACCCATATCTGGGAGATCATTTGTGGAAGAACAGGTTTCCAGAATTCACCATGCAGTGCACCATTAGAGCAAAAAAAATAGTAATTTGACACATGAATTTAGATGGGTAAGAGGAACAGCTTGACTTTACCCACTTCATCCTTCCCCCAAGGCAGCACAGCTGAGGGCCCTCACCCAAAACCAAAGATCTTTTTTTAAAATATATTTATTTATTTATTTATTTGACAGAGATTACAAGTAGGCAGAGAGGCAGGCAGAGAGAGAGGAAGAAGCAGGCTCCCCGCTGAGCAGGGAGCCGGGTGCGGGGCTCGATCCCAGGACCCTGAGATCATGACCTGAGCCGAAGGCAGAGGCTTTAACCCACTGAGCCACCCAGGTGCCCCAAAACCAAAGATCTTATAGGAAATGAATAACATTAATAATTCCTCATGATCATAGATGCAAAATCTTTAACAAAATATGAGCAAATCAAATCTAGTAATATATAAAAAGGATAATATATCCTGACAGATTAATGGAGTTTAACATTTTAATAACAAGCCATATGATTGTCCTATTAACTGAATTAAGCAGGAAACCCATACAATTGTAATCTTAAATCATGTAATCATATAATCTTAACTCATATAACCTTAACCAGTGTGGGGGGGGGCACATTTCACAAAATTAACTCATTTAGAGTGAAAATCTCAGCAAACTAAGGAATAGAAGGAAATTCCTCACCCGAAGAAAGCACATTACGGAAAACCTACACAAAACCTTATAATTAATGGTGAAAGCCTGAATGATCTATGCCTAAGATTCGAAACAAGGCAAGGATGTCTCTTCCTTTTGAAATTATATTGGCGGTCCTATCTGGTGCAATAAGGCCAAGAATAAAGATAAATAAAACACATACAGATTAGAAAGGAAGGAACAAAACTGTATTGCAGATAAAATAATCAGATTTGCACACAACATGATCTGTAAATTCTAGGAAATCTACAAACAGGTTAAACGAGTAAAAGTAAATTTAACAAGATAACAGAATACAAGACTAATGTAAAAAATAAATTATATTCTATATACTAACAAACAATTGATGTATAATAGTTGATGTATAAATAGCTCGTAAGTGGCACAGTGCTGAAATATGTGTTTCCCAGCACTTAACGTGGGATGTAGCTCCAATGTCCCACAGATACACCTGGTTTGGGTATTCTTCCATAGCTCCTTCTTTAATAACTCCACTCTTGACAAGTGCTTCTGTACCTCCAAATAAACCACAATTGACCCCCAAACAATGTGGGGGTTAGGGATGCCAACCTCCCGTGTAGTTGAGAATCCAGATATAACTTTTGACTCCCTCAAATCTTAGCTACTAACAGCCTACTGTTGACTGGAAGCCTTACAGATAACATAAATGGTTGATTAACACATATTTTATATATGATATATACTAAATGCTATGCTCTTACAAATAGGAAGCTAGAGAAAAGAAAATGTTAAGAAGATCCTAAGAAAGAGAAAGTTCATGTATAGGACTATACTGTATTTATAAAGACAAAATCCACATATACATGACCAATGCAGTTCAAACTCATGTTGTCAAAGGGTCAGCTGTACTTCTACCCCAGATCTCTGTTTTAGGTTCTGCTCCTGAGAAACCCTAACCAACCCATGTGGCAGTATGGTGTGGCCTGGAGTTGAGGACATCATGATCAAACCCTTTGGTGCCTACTTCCTGAGAAGTACAGAAAATGGATTCTCTGTTTACAGACGGGCCCAGATTGTGAGCAGGTGAAGTTTAGGGACTACAGGCTTGGAGGGGGTGGGGGGTGTCTCTGCAGTGTGTGGTACCCGGCTGTGTGCATAGGAGCTGTTTTGAATTGATTCCTTTATCAATACACTCATGATTCCTTTATCGATGAAGTGTGATGATATCACTTTCAGTTCACGCTGATGTCTGCAAGCAGTCAAAAGCCCATGATAACCAATGAAAAAGAGACAGCAGTATCATCTTGACAGTCTGTCTACAAAAGTTTTCCCTCCTCACGCTCCAAAGTTGAGTGTTAATCCCAAAAAAGGGTGGGAAAGGGAAAGGTGTGAGAGAGCAGAATGCTCTTCTCCTGTACTCAATATTGCTAACGCTGCAAGTGTCATTTGGGAGATGGGAGAGGAAGAAAGTTTTTAATCAAATATGAGATCTAAGTTTTACAGTGAATAGTCCAGAATTTTAATAACTGAGCCTATTTTAATATCTAGTTTTTCATCTTAGAGTGAATTTTAGTATTAAAATTGACTTTAATACTTAATTAAAATATACAAAAATATACTATCATACTATAGGCTCTACTATAATTAAAATATACTAATTTAATGTTTAATTAAAATATACTTATGTTCATACTAAAAATGACCAAAAATTATGAATTAGAGTGATGTCCTAAATGAGTCTCATATTCACCAGAAGATAGAGATGGGTAAGGGGTGGGGTCTGTGGTTTTAAACAGAGCACAGCTGGTGGTAGTCATTGAAAAATTAACACAGTATATAGAAATACATGTGAGTATATAATGTAACAACATATAAATGCTGTTTAAGTGAGCTGTGTCTGTTCACTGAAGCATGCATACATATTTAACCACTGAAAAAATAAAGCATGAATTTGGGATAGTGTTTCTGAAGGATGGTTGTCAATGCATCCAAATCACCTAGATTGTCAGGATTTTTGGGAGTGTGGCCTCAAAAATCTTCATTTTTAAGCAAGCTCCTCAGGTGAATCTTAACGTTACAGTTTAAAAAGTATTGTTCCACATATTATCCTGTATCTTGACTTTTTTAGAGATATTTCCTCCCACTTTTTTCTTCTTTGTAAAGATTGTTTTAGCTTTGCCATGTCCTTAGTAATTCTGTATGTATTATGAAATCAGTTTGTCAGTTTCTGTAGTGTATAGAGATCTGCTTCATTTCATTTAATCACTGCATCAGATTTATATTGTATTCTTTAAGTTAATTTATTCAGTCATTCCTCTATTTTGGACATTTTTTTAAAGATTTTATTTATTTATTTGACAGGGAGAGAGAGCACAAGCAGGGGGAGCAGCAGGCAGAGGGAGGGGGAGAAGCAGGCTCCCCACTGAGCAGGGAGTCTGATGTGGAACTCAATCCCAGGACCCCAGGATCATGACCTGAGCTGAAGGCAGATGCTTAACCGACTGAGCCATCCAGGTCCCCCTATTTTGGACATTTCTAACTTTTTGCTATTTTAAATCATGCAGCAGTAATATCTGTGTGCCCACATCATTAAAAAGTGTGCAAGTACTATTTTCAGGCAGAGTCTTAGAAGTAGAAGAGCTGAATCACAAGGAATGTGCATTTAAAATAATGATAGAAATGATCAAATTCACTATCAGGAAAGGAATTACCCATTTAAAATACATAAATGTGTATGAAAATGCCCATTTCCCCAAGTCCTCTTAAACACTAGATATTATTCATCTTTTCCATTCTTTAATTTTACAAGGTTTATTGTCTTTGTATTTCCATAATTATTAGAGATTTGGGCATCTTTGATGTATTTATTGGCATTTTTTTTCCTTCCCTGAACTGCTTTGTCTTTGTGATTGGCAGAAGCTATTTTTATGTTCTGGCTAGAAGGTTTTTGCTTGATATTTATGCTGCATAGATTTCTTCTCCATATGCAGTTTGTCTCTTTAGGTTGTTTTTCTCTTTATAGAAGTTTGAGGGGCACCTGGGTGGCTCAGTGGGTTAAGCCTCTGCCTTCGGCTCAGGTCATGATCTCAGCGTCCTGGGATCGAGTCCTGCACTGGGCTCTCTGCTCAGCAGGGAGCCTGCTTTCTCCTCTCTCTCTGCCTGCCTCTCTTCCTACTTGTGATTGCTCACTCTCTCTGTCAAATAAATAAATAAAATCTTTAAAAAAACCAGAAGTTTGCAATTTCTTAGTGGAGTCTGAGTTGACTTCTGAGTTTTGTCAGTTACTGAGGAAGGCCTTCCTCATCTAAATATTAATTTTTAAAATCCTTACTTCAAAAGGACTTGACTTTTATATTTAGCTTTTAATACATTAGAAGTTTATCTTTAGGCGCCTGGGTGGCTTAGTCGATAAGTGTCTGCCTTCAGCTCAGGTCATGATCCCGGGGTCCTGGGATTGAGTGCCTCACCCGGCTCCCTGCTCAGTGGGGAGTCTGCTTCTCTTTCTCCCACTCCCCCTGCTTGTGTTCCCTCTCTCACTGTCTCTCTCTCTGTCAAATAAGTAAATAAAAATCTTTTTAAAAAATTTATCTTTATATGGTATGAAGTAGAAATTTATTCTGATTCATTAATTCATAGATAATTACATCAAAGATACACCAAAGATATTTTAAAAAGATATTTATTAAATATATTACTGTATTTTTTGTCTAATGTAAAATGTCACCCTTATCATAAACTTAATTCTCACACATGTTAGTGTGCTTCTGAACTCTATTTTGTTCTTTCAAAATACCTGTTCCTATGCTCATGCTACCTTTTTATTTCTATTTTTTAATTTGTAATTATTTTTTTTAAATAGGTTCCACACCTAGCCTGGAGCCCAACACCGGGGTTAAACTCACGACTCTGAGATCAAGACCTGAACTGAGAGCAAGAGTTCGAGGCTTAACTGACTAAGCCACCCAGGCACCCCGCCTCATACTTCCTTTTTAAAATGACTGTAATGGTATATATTTTTTCTTTACCGACTAGAAAAATTTCTTTTTATTGATCTTTTTTTTTTAAGTTATTGGGGTGCTTGGATGGCTGAGTCAGTTAAGCTTCTAACTCTTGATTTTGGCTCAGGTCAGGATCGCAGGGTGGAAAGATCAAGCCCTCCTACAGGCTCCGCACTGGGTGTGGAGCCTGCTTAAGATTCTCTCCTGACCTCTCTGCCCCTCCCCCTCCACTCCTGCGCACACTCTAAGGGGAAAAAAAAGTTATTCTTCTGGCATACTTACAAATCAAGTTGTAAAATTCCATAAAAATCTTGTTGGGATTTTGGAAAGGTTTTGCATTAAACTTATTAGGTGTATTTGGAGATTTTTTAATAAGTCTCGATTAAAAACATGTATATCTTATTATTTATAAAAATCTTTTACAGAAAACAGGATGATTTTTTAAATATTTTTTTGGCAGGCCTCCCAAATTCTATAATTTATTGATTGAAAAGCACATAATCAAAACTATGGTAGATAAGGCTATTAAATCCTGAAGAGCGGCAGGCTATATGACACCCCAAATATACCATTGTGGCATAAGGAGTATTGTGAATTAAAGGCGCTTGAATAAAAGCAGGTTCAAGAATAGCACTCTGACCTCTTGTGCTCCTGAAAGCTGGAGCTAAAACTCCCATTTGAAAGCTACCCTCTCTGTCCGAGGAGAAAAGAAACATTGTTACCACCAGAGACCCAGAGTGGAGGCAGAGAGAATTCTGTACAAATAGACCTTGTTAAAATAGCTCATCTTGTGTTAGCCTCCCCATACATTTTACTTACTTTTCCATAATTGCCTTTATTTGTTCAACCTACTTTGAAGGCATTTGGGTTTTACCAGTTCTTTAGGTCTTCATTTCCTTATGGGGTCTTATATTAAACTATGTTACATACAATTTATATTAAATACATTTGTATGATTTTGCCTGTTAATCTGTTACATTAATTTAATTCTCAGGCCCCCCTGATGACCATAAGAGGAAACAGGTGAAGTTTTGATCCTGCCCACATTTATACATACAGTCCCTACATTTATATTATTCCTTTTAAATTCATTTCCCTCCCTCTTCACTTGTTCTCTCCCTTCTCAGTAAATAAAATTACCATATACCTCACTGCAAAAGCAAAAAATGTAGGAGTCAGATCTCTCATATCCCATATATGATGCATGACCAAAAAGAGCTGATTCTGACCCCAAAATATATCCCAAATCCTTTCACTTTTGTGCTTCTCTACTGCAGGCATCATTTCTTGGCTGATGTGTCAATTCAGACTAAGGTTGAATAAATAGTGTATAACCAAAGGCTGGAGTGGTTTTGGGGGTTAGATGAGAATGGCTTAACCAAGATAGAAGCTCTTTGTTCTTTCACAAATATCATAGTGTTTGAAACAAGGTAAGAGTTTGTTCCCTTTAGGTACTGAAAGTCAGTTTATTTACATTCTCTTAAAGCAAGAATGTTTTCTATTATGTAAGTGGCTTCTAACATGTAAGGTGTCAATGCCTGGGAGTTCACGGAGTGGCTAGGTGTTCCTAAAGCCTCTTATGCATCAAGTATTATCCATAGGTTAAATACATAGTATGTCTAGCTCATATTTATCCTATGGTAGAATGGATATTTTTAGTGATATGCCAATCTTTTTGTGCTTAATAAATCCCGTACAAATATATATACATACACATATATATAATATATATATAAATTATATGTAGATATAAATATATACATATATAATATATTTAAATCATATGTAGATATAAATATATGCATTATGTATATATACACAATTATATAGGTCGGGGGGAGAGAGAGGCAGAGAAAAAGAGCTTACTATGCACCATCTACTTTGGCCCTGAGAATGTAGCAGTGGATAGATATGGCCAAGTTCCTACCTCGTCATGGAAAACAGGTTCAATAAATAAATGAACAAGTGTTCTAAAGAAAAACAGTGTGCTAAGATAGAGAGTAACCGAGGGAAGTAATTTTGATAGGAAAATCACCAGCTCTTTCAAGAGGTGACATTTGAGCTTGAAATGAGCCAATTATGTGAAGAACTTTTCAGGACAAGGTGACGAACATTCTAGAAAGAAAATGAAATAGAAAGGAATTGTTCTGTTTAAAAAGCATGACAGAAGCAAGTTTGGCTGGATCTGCCTATGTAAGGAGAAGAAATGCTCTAAGATAAAATTGCAGATAGGCAAAAGCCAGATTCAAGGCCTTTTCAGTTTGGATTTTATTCTTAAATCAGCTGACGAGTTTTAAGCAAGCAGGGACATGATCTTTACAGTTTAGAAGAGCTTTGGCTACTCTGTGGGCACTAGAGGAGAGAGGCAGGCAGGTGCAAGAGGAAAAGAGACAGTGGTTATTTATGGAGTCTGAATACGGCAACCCAGGGTTGGCTAGTCTGTTCTTAACATTGGATCTTTTTCTATTTAGCAATAGTACCTATTTTTATGAGCCCTACCACATCCCGTCTAAAAGACTACATTTTCTAGTCACCGTTAAAACTAGATGGGCCACATGATTAAGTGCTGGCCAATTAGGTTTGACTAAAGTGTTGTGTGAGACTTAACAGGAAGCCTCTAACGATGTTGAGCTTCATCTGAGCTCCAGTGAGAGGGTGATGGCTAAGAAATTCCCCCACCTTCTTGTTTGCTGAACACCACCTCCCCCTGCCTCGCCCCCCCCCCCCCCCCCCCCTTTNCGCCAACCTTTTGGTGTTCCAGGAAAAGGATTTCTTCAATGAAATACCCTCCCCATATGACTTAGATAAGATTCCCATAAGACTCTCAGATGATTCCCTTGTGTTTACGTGAACCCCCGAGGAGGTCAGTGTTTCTTCGACTCTCTCTCTCTCTCTCTCTCTCTCTTTTTTTTTTTTGAGCTAGAATTGACTATATAGCATTTTAGCTCCAGGTGTATCTAATACCTCGTTCTTTGTCTCATGAATGATTAGCTGTTATTAGAAATGTTTGCCTGAAAAGAGCTAAACACAGAGATGAATGTTTTCTGTTCAGCTGACTGAGATTTCCCCTGACTGCAAAAAGGTCCCAGCTCTAAATCATCCCACCTGCAATTTGTCTATATGCCTCCCTCTAAAAATCTAAGGCAAAATTACTCTGCAATGACATGTGATCTTATGATCTAGGGAGTGCTCCTTATCGCAACAGCCTGAAAATGTTCTCCTTAATTGGTGCATTTTGTCTTTCAGGTCTCTTTAGAAGGCAGACATATATCTTCCTTGCCCTTCTTCCTTCCTAATGCTTGAAATGTATAAGGTGAAGGCTGGAGCTCAGGCAGGAGCTCAGGCAGCCGTCTTGGACCACAAGGTGGCATACATTTAAAATGAATTGTACTATATCAGACTATTGAAAGGGCTATAAAAGAAGCATAAAAGAATGTGATGAAATTATAAACAAAATGAGATTAATTGCGAGGGGTTTGAGTGAATCTCAGGGAAGACTTTTCAGAGATGATACTTCATATCAATGGATGAGTGAAAATGACAGGCATGATAAAATCTGATCCAAATTGACCTGAACAGGTTGGAATAAGTGATCGATAGTACAAAAGCAGGCTACGGGCTGGATGTATGGAATGAAAGAAAAGGCAAATTGAAGTCAGTTTTCAAGTAGTCCAGAAGAATAAGGATGACAGGGAGAGAAATGGAGACTCTGGGAGGAGCAATAAATGAGTGATTTCACTTTAGCCAGTTGAATCAGAGGTAATGGTCAAATATTTAAGTGGAAATATCCCAAAGACAGTTAGGAATACCGCATGAGCTATTAAAGTGAGATCAGAACAGGTATGTATTTTGAAGTTGAGGGTAGATGTCCATGAGATGATGGAAGCTGCCTGGGGACTGGGAACTCCAAGACTACTCTGTGGCAGCTGTAGGAGGAGCACCTGTTGCAGCAAAGAGGGGCTGGCACCTAGGCTCATTGTATCTTATGGCATTTCCCCAACAGTTATGTGGAGCCACATTGTTCTGCAAGATTTTAAAAGATATGCCAAGAAAAAAGTGTTAATTGTTCCAATGTCTTTGAGACATTCTGGGTTTGGAGATAAACAGCTTCCTCTGGTCTTCATGAGATGTTTAAAAGTGGATAATGTGTTACAATTCTCAAATTAGGTTGGTGATAATGCCCTGTGCTTTCAAAAGTTATTTCACTGCGGAAAATTTTTATTATGTGGATATCTTTGAAACAACATGCTATATATTTTGCACTTCATCAGTTCAAGAAAATGAAATGAGGGCAGACTAGAAGATAATTGGGAAGGAAGAGAAAGAGCCATCTTTGCATCCACATAACCACATATGTGGTTTATGAGAAAACCACATAACCTGCCAATAGGAGTTCTTTCTGTTGGAATCCTTTGTTGGAAAATTTGGCTGAAGCTATGGAATCTCAACTCTGAAAATTGTACCATGTTTATATGTGTGTTGTCTTCTTTGGAAGCCTCAAATTTGTCAGTGGTTAAGAATAATGACTCATTAATTTTCTCTTAATATATATTTTTAAAACTTAAATTTTTTAATATGCTTCAAAAATATTAATACATACAATACAAAATACAAAGTAAAAAGTAACATTTCCCTCAGCCTATGGCCTCCTGTGTACTTTATCTCTTTTTCTCAGAGGTCACTTTTAATAATTCTTTCTGTGGATTTCCAAATGCATTTCAAAATATAAGTGGGAGTGTTCCATCATTTGCATTTATAAAATTTACTCTGTCGTGAACATTTTTTCCACATGAGGACATAAATCAATTTTGATTTCATTTATTTAAAAAAATTCTTGGTATGATATACTATAATTTTCTACTCCCTTGTCACCACTCTTTGTTAATCCATTTAACCAATATTTATTGAATCTCTGTTATGCATGAGGTATCTTGTTGGCTGGAGAACAGCATTGAACAAAACAGATATGGTTCCAACTCTGAGGGAGCTAGTAGGAGAAGACAAATGATAAATAAGTAAACGGGTAAATTAACTACAGATTTTAAGTATAGTTACACAGGAAAACAATCTTAGATGAGAGAAGGAGTAACTAGGGGAAGAAAGATTCATACCAAGTCTTGATGAATGAGCCAGCTGTGAGAAGAACTGGAGAAGGAGCATCCCAGGCTTTTACAAACAATTTCATTATGAACATTCAATCACTACTCATTAATTGCTTGCTCTTTGCCAGCGATTGAGTTACAATGTGAGGATTCAGAGGTGAACTATTAAAATCTGGTCTTTGTTGTTTTGGGGCTTACATTTTAAGGTAATGAAATAAAATATAAAAGACCTTAACACAGTGACTGCAACAAAATAATTGCTCACTAGATGTAAATTTGCTGTATTATTTAAAAGTTTGCAATCTGACAAGTAAATTTATTTCACTATTAAAATTTGCTTTTCCAAATGCTACCAGTGTTGTGATAAAGGAAATTTCGACCTTTAATGTTTAATGTTTCAACCTTTAAAGTAAATTTCAACCAGGGCCTTGCTCCTGGGCTCTCAGGGAAGCTATATTTTAACATTTACTAAGGTCAAAATGACTCTGCAGAACGCCAAAGCAAGGGCTCTATTTGCGCCCCAGGCATACATTGTACATCTGCTTTGTTCATACCTAAAAGGAGCATTCTGAACACAAAAGTTAAGAAAAAGGAAGAAACATCCTGGTTTCCATGTGGTTAAAGTCCTACAGCCCTGCATATACTAGAAACTTAAGGTCTACAACTTTCTGAAATGTCCTTTGTCTAATGATTTATAACTTTTTATGGTGAAAAGTGTATATAACTGTATAGCAAATGTTCCTTTGCCAGAGCACTGTCTTGCTAAGATTGTGTATCCAGAGCAGCTGTCCTGACTTGGGCTCAAATAAAACTCCTTTCTTTTTGAAAATCTAAAAGGTTCATTTTCCATCAAGGGTTGTATTTTTCACATGTTTATTTGCCGTGTGAATAGTTTCTGTAATTTGCCTTTTATATCCTTGGTCATTATTTCACTCTTTTGCTTGCCTTTTACTGATGGACTTGTAGTTCATCATATCATCTAGATAGAGCAATCACTTGTCTGTCACATGTGCAGATATTCTCAATCCACCTCCAGTTTGTTGTCTTCTTAGTTTCACTGGTGGCATCTTTAAATAGGTGGACTTTTGAAATTTATTGTAGTTAAGTATTTCAGCTTACTTTTAAACAATTTTGGGAGACACTTGGTCTAGATTACCCATAAAAACTTTGCAAAGAGTTAGGCTACACCTATTGACAGTGAAGTCATCAAGATATATGTGGTATACCATGTTCATGGAGCAGGACAAACATTTGCTGCCAATCTGTATGGGCTAGCACCAGCCCAGGTGTTTATCTATACCAAATCATTTGATCCTTACAGAATCTTTCCAAAGTAGGCAGTGTTGTTTCTGTCTTCTACCTGAGGAAACAAGTTTCAATGCCCCATAGCTAGTAGGTGACATAGTTGAAATGGCCTGTGGGTCCCAACTATGATTGCAAATTCATAATATTAATTAGCAGTTTGGTTTAAAATTGTGTATGAGATAGGTGTACATTTGGCTTACGAGAGGTAAATGTGAAAAACACTTGGAAGTTCTATTTGAACTGGTAGCTAAAAAAGTGAAACAACATAGACAATGT
This sequence comes from Ailurus styani, assembly GCA_002007465.1. Lineage (NCBI taxonomy): Eukaryota > Metazoa > Chordata > Mammalia > Carnivora > Ailuridae > Ailurus > Ailurus styani. Next base: position 4,043,577 of record LNAC01000182.1, read on the forward strand.
TGTACTCTTCTATGACTGGATTACACCTGGAACATTGTGAGATAAACAGACATTAGTTAAAGCAGTTAAAACATTTAGTAACTACCGATAGTAGGAGAAACAGCTGAGCTCCATTCTGATTTGCGCAGAAGTGATTTGAATGTTTTAAAGGGAGAATAAGGGAGGACCTAGTAGAGTCAGAGAAGTGAAAAATTACAAAGGGTTGGTCAGTGTCAATGTGATTAGGACAGCTCTGTTTGCTAGCTAGAAGTTAGGATTCTATCCCCCAAGAGAGACAGGGAAATGGAGGCCCAGTCCCTCCTGATGATTATATTCCAAAGAAATGGCTCTCAGGTCCTAGAGAGAGGGGGGGTGGGGACAGAGAGAGGAGAGAGACAGGCACTTCTGAGTTGCTAGAGATATATATCACAATTGTAAGCCCTTTGAGAGGTAAGAGCCTATCATCAGTTGTTGGCTAAAACAAACAGTAAATATGGCAGCCATAATGTTGGGAACAAAAGACCCCCCAAATTAGAAAGTAATAGCTGACAGACATGATGAGTCCCTGATGCCATGGGAGGAAACACTAAAATTTTAAACAGGCCGAATGACCATGAGAAACAAAATCAGTCACACAGTCTAAGGTGACAAACTTACACAAAATTCAGCAAAATTTGCAGAAAAACTCCTGTAACCCTTTGTGTCATGCTCTCCAATGGTTTCCACATCCTGAAACCACCACCAGAAATACAGAGCTGTATTCTCCTGAAACTAGTAGTTTGGGACTTGAGTCTAACCAGATTCCATAAAAGGCACAGAATTCGCGTATTTTGCCTATTTAACCTAAGCCTAATCCTCCCCGTTCAGAGCATAATAGTTTGTAGCTGAAGGCTGCATTTCTCTACTGGCACATTGCATGATAATACAACTTTTCCTTGCCTCTGACCAGATTTTTGTTGACAAGCATTCTCAGGCAGGCATCTTATGGGGGTGGGAGGAGCAGTGCTGTGGTCAATCTAGGCACAGGGCTTGTGCAACTGGAAGTCATATTAGAAGTTGGTCAGGTGTCTTAGTCTTGCAGGGGTCTGTAGGAGTTGCTGTGTGCTGTGAAATTTGCAGTTCTCACTAGTTCTTGGAACGACAATTTATGAGCAACATTAAATACAGAGAATGGGAACTAGGATGGTAGAGTCTAAAAGTCACTTTAGAAGCTTGAGAGAATTGCACTTAGCCTAGAAAAGGTAAAGCCTGGGTAGTTGTCATGAGCATGCTATGGAGGTGCACACATGAGTTATGTCTTTCCACAATGTCAGGTTTATTCTGTCATAAAACAAGATGAACATAATTGTAAAGCAGTGTCAGGATTTCAAACTCAAAGACGTTTTGCTATGTGTTTAACTTGGCTTTTCACACATCGCACGAAGCAAAGCGTAAGACAAAGTCACCCAACAAACAAAATACAACAAGGGGTAGGAAGTTAACAAACCAAAGTCAAAGTCAGTCTGGGAGTGTGCTGTTGAGATAAGGACTTAGTCCAGTCAGGGAGAATTCTTGGCACATGCTGCTTATTACGTTCAAGCCATGGAGAATCTCTGTTCAGAGATCAGTAGGGTGGAGCCTTCCGTGGCAATTCCTTTTCGATGTGGTCAGCTGTGAAAGGATCATTATCTAGAAAGTCTGACAGTTTCTTGCAATGATCCTCAGTCTTTAAAGGAGTTTAATCGGACTTGTGTTTTTGCAAACCTCCTTTGTTTTGGTTGGTTATCAGTTCTAGGTATCCTTAGCTTGTGGTATTTTCAGTGATATCTGGTCTTAGCTACAATATCTTTGGCTGCATAAATCACTGCTTAAAATAGGTCACTGTTGAATATGAGTGACTCCATCTTGCTTTCTACTCTCTTCAATACATTTAAGATGATGAGGAGGACCAGGGATCCCCCCAACATGTGGCGGTCCTGGGATTTGGGGAGGAACAGTAACAGATACAGGGAGGGGATTTTTGCCTAAAATAAGAATTTTTCTGGTGATTAGGATTGCTCAGTTTTAGAAAAGGCTGCATGGCAAAAAGAGTGAGCTCTCCATCCTAGGAGTGTTAAGGAGCAAATAGAGCTGCAAGTAGGTGGCTTAAAATTTTTTTGAACTAAAAATTTATTGACCTTCAGGCGCCTGGGTGACTCAGCGGGTTAAGGGTCCAATTCTTGATTTCTGCTCAGGTCATGATCTCGGGGACCTGGGATGAGCCCTCAGTCCTGCTGAAGTTCAGCAGGGAGTCCGACTTGAGGATTCTTTCTCCCTCTGCCCCTTCCCTTGCTCACAGGCTGTGTTCCCTCTCTCTCAAATAAATGAATCTTTACAAAACCACAAAACTTTATTGACCTGAAAGATAGAACAGTAAGTTATTTTGTCAGCAAGATGCGTTTGTTCTGGAATAGCAAAGACTTGCAATTCAGAACCTGCAAGCTATGGCAAAACCACAGGTAAGCCCCACCAAGGAGAGGACCGTTATTTCAGGAAGAAGGAGGAAGTTAGGGTTGCTTTGAGCTGAAAGTTCACTGGAGAAAAGGAAGAGTTCAGGGTGATGAGGGTTTCTCCTTGGCCGAGTTTGCTGGGGTCGCTAAGAGATGCGACAAACATGACAAACATCTTTTCCGGTCGGGCCTGTTCCTGTTACTTCCTTCCTGTTGGAAGATTCCTCTGCTGGGGTCGATAATAATTGACCATTCTTCCTGTAACTGGCAATTCTTCTTATAGTTGGCAGGCAAGGGTCCGGCCTAAGGGCTCCACTCTGCTGAGGTTTCTGTTTATTAGTTTGGGCAACTTGCTCCGATTAGGTTCACCAAGAAGGGAGGGACGACAGGCGCGGCTGTGCCCAGGATGCAGGCAGGAAGCGAGGGAGGAGAGAGAAAGAGGACCGGGAGGACGGGCTCCGGAAAACTGGGAAGTGTGCCTGGCGGTGAGGCCAGGCTGAGGAAGGGGGACGGAGCAGCTGCGCTGGTGTTGAGCAAAGAGCGGCCTCCTCACTGACTGCGGCGAAGAGCGCCGGGCGGAAAGCCGCCGCCAGCTGGAGCGCAGAACTGGCGCGGACGGCAGGTGCGGGAGGAAGGAAGCAGGCGCCCTGCCAGGCGCGGGCGACGCCGGGAGCGCGCGGCCCGGGGAGAACGCGCGGCCCGCACTGGCCCACGGCTCCGGAAGGGGGCGGGGCCGCCTCGCGCGCCCGTTACTTAAGCCTGCGAGCGCCGGCCGCGCGCTGCCGAGGATCCTCAGCTGAGCTCCGAGCGGTCGATCGTCCTCGCTCCC
>LNAC01000182.1:4047217-4097213 GCA_002007465.1 Ailurus styani
CCCCAGCGCCGGTGCTGCCTGGAGCTCCGCCCGGACGCCGCCGCGGGAGCGCGGGAGCGCGGGAGGGGAGCGGCCGGCGTGCTGGGAATTCGCGCCGTGTAGTGAGAGACGAGGCCTCCTAACGGGGCGTTTCTGTTTTCTTAATGCAGAGGCCTGTAGTCCGATATGGAGCATGCCTTCACCCCGCTGGAACCCCTGCTTCCCTCCGGTACTGTACTTCTTGCCACGCGTCGGCGTCCCTGACCTGCCCCCTCCTCGGCCCCGAAAGGTGGAAAGGGCCGAACTCTAGACCCAGAAAGGTTTCCAGTCAGCCTCTGACTTCCGAGGTCCCGAGTTCTGAGCCCTCAGGCATACTCCCCAGCCTCCCTTCTGCCGCAGTGTCCTCCCCGGAATAAACGGGGCTAGGTCTCAGCCTTTGCCACAGAGTCGTGAGGACTCCTTCACGGGATGCGCTCCACCTGGAGAAGAGCGAGCGCCACGTGCAGCCTTCGCCTCAGGCCTCGAGAGCGGCTCGAACCGTGGCTCTCGGATGTCGCAGGTCTTAGCCGCCCAGGGGGTCAAGGTCAGGCATGACTGCCTGTCTTGCCTTTTTAATCCATGGAAAGCCCCTGAGTTGATCCACTACAAGGTGTTTCAAAAACTCTAACACTCCCTTGAGGGTTTTTACCGTTTAAAAGTTTCAGATAATCGTAGGTCAGGTTTATAGATGGGAGGTCTGAGTTACTGGGAAGCTAGCATTCTCGTGGGTGGTAATCGTCTACGTGATCATTTCTTAGGATTTAAATATATTTCTTGTCCAGTTTTTCTTGGTTGTGTAGAACTTACGTTTTATCAGTGTGTACATATCAACGGACTGCATAATTTAATGTTTCATTTATATATAAAATATATAAGATTTCCTATAGACACATGAGTAACTGGGTTTGGTTGGAGTATTGAGTTTGGTTTGGACTTGTCCATTTGTTCCACGTCCTGGGAGTATTGGTGGTAAAACAAAGAAGTAGGGGACCTTGATTTCTTCCTCTTTAGTCATTCAGTATGCGGAGTTTTTCACCTACACCTTTATATCTTATTTGCAAGTGAAGGAAAGCAGTGACAGAACGAGAATCTGGACCCAGATCTGTTTGACTTGGTTGAGAGGTTGAGTGTTTAATTCTTACTGGAAGTAGGTTTTCAGAAGTTGAGAAAAGCAATGGCATTTTGTGAAATAAAGTTCATAGTAAACCAGTGGTAGCCAAACAGCATTTCTGGGAGTAAACAGTTGATCCATGTGGCCTGTCGATGTTCAGTTTTGTTGTGAAAACCTAAGTGCTTTACTGTGATAAAGGAAAATTTCAGCTTTTAATATTTGTGGGCCCTGCTTCTGAGTTCCCCGGGAAGCTAGCTATACTTTTACCATTTACTGAGGTCAGACTGACTCTGAAGAACCTCAAAGCATGGGCTCTCTTTGTGCCCAGAGCACATATTGTACATTTGCTTTGTTAAACAAACAAAAACCAAAACACATACTACACCGAAGAGGAGCATTCTGGAACACAAAAGATAAGAACAAGAAACTTCCCTGTTTCCCATAAGATTGAAGTCATGCAGCCCTGCATATTCTAGAAATTTAAGATAAGGTCTGCAACTTTCCAAAATGTTTGTCTAAATATTTGTAACTTCTTATGTAAAAAAGGTGTATAACCCTACACCAAATAATCCTTTGCTGGAGCACTCGCTTCTTTGCAAAGATTGTGTATCCAGGGCAGCTGTCCAAGACCTGGGCTTGAATAAAGCTCTTCCTTTTTTTTTTTTTTCTTTTAAATTCTAAAAGATTTGCTCATTTTGTGGCAACATCTGACTGAAGATTTCTAATGTTTTCTGGGTTGAAAAGAATACATCCCAGAGATAATGCAGTATAGTAAAGCTTAGATTGAGGAATCAATCTCTGGGTTTAAACCCTAGTTTTGCCGCTATTTATTAGTGTTAACGGACATTCACCTGAGTTAGTTTTAAAGATGTAATTGGCTTTATTTGATTCATGATATCTGGCAGTATCCCAGCTTGCAAGTAGAGGGGAGCTCCAAAGGGCTACAGAAAGGGAAAGGTTTTTGTTTTTTAAAGGTAGGACAAGGAAATCAACAGAAAAAAAGATTGTTAGGGATGTGGTCACCTTCCTTTGGAAAATGAACAGAGGCCCATGTAAACAGGTGACCTCATTCGTGCCAACCAGACAATTCTGAACTGAAGACTACATTTCTGGGTGAGGTTGGAACTACAGTTAGTTTGGCCTAGCATAAGTGACTCCATTTTTGAGCCTGTGGTTTTTCTTTTTAGCACTAATTATCCGACCTTGTATTTCAGGTTTTTCACTGGTAAAAGATGAATACTCAATAGGATTGTTAGTATAAATCGGGTGTAATACATATAAAGCACTTAGCATCAGTAGTGATATGCTATTCAGCATTAAGTCCAAGGGGGGGGGGAATGGCAGTTGGATCTTCCCGTCAGTGCTGAGATGGGAAAATATTTGGAGCAGTAGAGAAAAACAGGCAGTTTTGCTTGCTCTGTTTTTATCAGAGGTTTAGTGGAGAAAGTCCGGGTGTGTTAAGTCAGACATTTGTAAGCCCCTCTCTGGAGCAGGGCATATAGAGTAACCGTAGAACTATAATATCCTTTATGAAGCACAGATCCATCGAGACAGAATCCAGTGCTCCCTTAGGATTCTCTGTGATTTAGTGGTTCTCATAGTTTCTTCCTCCGGTAAGGGTGAAAGTACGTAGGGATTTCTGCCTCAACTCCGGTGTTGGCCTTGAAACAAAGGCCTGAGGCAAGGGTGTGGTTGACTCCAGATACCTAAGAGATACTTAAAAACACTACAGTGTAGTAGGAGAGACCAGTGCAATGCCTGCCTTTTACAGTGAGTCAGCAAATATGTAAGTTTAACTCTACATTAGCAGTATACCCTTCATCAGATACTTATACTTGTCTCGTAGAGAAGTAGCTTTTCAATCAGTAATTTCTGTGAATCTGATTTGTAGATGTGACGTACTTGTAATGCTTACTCAGATTTAATATAGTGGGCTGTCCAACAGTTAAGCTGGTTTTAACTAATTGCCAGGTGAACCAAAATGCTTCTCTCTCCGGGATCGCTAGCTTGAAGATTTTTAATATTTTTGTGTGTGTGTGGAGGGGGGAGGGTGACTAAATTAAGTGCTTATTTAAAGAAACGCTAATGTAGGTCAGAGTTTCCTATAATTCCTCTTCTAGAAATAACCATTAACAGTTGGTATATGTTCTAGATACTCATTTTGGTCCGTATACCTCAGCATATCATGAGCCTTGTTTTAAAGAAAATGGATTTGTATTATAAAATCTTTTGTAATTCACTGTGATGGGGCAGTGACCGAATTTTTTTTTTTTACTACATTGTATGTGTTTTTATTTTTTTCAAACAAAATAGAAGTGTTTCTAAAGTTAAAAAGTCCATCCGAGTTACCAGAGATTTTCATTCAAAATTTTGTTGTAAATTCTGTGGATATATGAATAAGACCTATTTATCCTTTTCCTGCAACTTTTTTCACTTTTGTTGTTATGATCCATATGTATAGGTATCCCAAGTTTTTGTAACTTTAATTCCAGTGTAGCTAACATAATTACTTTTAGGAATACAATATAGTGGTTCAAAAAATGAAAAAAAATGGTTAGATGCCACAAAGTAGGTGGCAATGACTTTATGTATGCTTGTTGTCAGGCCCGAGGGCCTCATCCACCTTTGTCAAGGGGAGTACCCACTTTCTCTACTTTCATACAATACCCCGTTTTGTTTTTTAATAGGCAGTAGAGACTTAAGTGAACTAGTCTTCCTTAATAGATACTTAGGTTATTTCTGATTTTATGGTTACTATCTATAATGCATATCTTTGATCATATGTTTTTGTGTGTATATGTATATATCAGTAGGATAAATTCCTAGAAATGGAATTGTTAGATGAAAGGTTATGTTTGCATTTCTGTTTTCAAGAGGAACTGACAGCTAGCTATTTATTTTCTTTGGTAGTAGGTGCTACAGGGGTACAAAAGTGATAGGTGTGATCCCTCTAGCCACGAGTTGATGGTCTGGTTGGAGAGTTGAGAACAAAATAATATGGATTCTAGTTCGATGTTGAATTACCTATTATTGGAACTCACCTAGGGAAGGGAGGGACTCAGGGGAAGGAGATGAGGGCAGTTTGGAGTAAGCAGAAAATCACGGAATGGGTAGAACTCACCTGTGCCTCCGCAAAAAAGCACTGGACTTAAATTGAGAGCAGCCTCGGGAGAGTAGAAGAGTAATGCAGGTGATGTGCCCTGATTGAAAGCTCTGTGCTGCCTTGACCAGGTGTGAGCTCACCTGGTGGTGAGTAGAGAGAAGGTCTGAGGAGGTTGGAGAGGGCAGGTGTAGATTTTTGGTTGAGGAGTGAAGGTAACGTCAGATTGTGAAGGATAGAGAAATTTAATGCAGGGTAGGAGGTAAATTCTTAGTTTCTGTATGCCCTCACCTCCCCCCCCTTAGAACATTCTGTACAAAGCTGTCATCCATGTCATGGGTTTGCTAATCATATATGGGTTAAAGTCCTTCTCTTGGACTTGAAGACACTCTGAGTTCTGATTCCTGCTTTTCCAGAATATATTTTTAGCTTTCCCTGTCTGTGACCAAACCATGTGAACTACCCATGTTGACTTATGTGAACATTTGTTCTAGCTTTAATACTCTTGCCTTAGCTCATGCTGAATTTATCCCCTAGAATGTTCTTTTCTAATCCTTAGAATTAGTTTTAAATTTTAACCATTTGGTGGATGTCTAGAGGTATCTCTGTGATGTTAATTTACATTTCATTTATGGAAGAATGCTTACCTTTCGAATGTTGATTGGCCTTTTGCAGATCTTTTGTGAAATATTTGACTCTTGCCATTTTTCTATGGGGGAGGGTTTTTTTCCCTTTTATTATTAAGTGGTCTCCACACCTAACATGGGGCTTGAACTCATGACCCTGAGAGTTGGTGCTCCACTGACTGAGCCAGCCAGGTGTTCCATCTTTCCTTTCTTATAAATAAATTTGTAGGGGCGCCTGACTGGTGGAGCATGTGACCCTTGATCTTGGGGTTGTGGGTTCAAACCCTGCATTGGATGTAGAGATTAGTTAACAAAAGAAAATCTTTAAAAAAAATCAATTTGTAGTTTTTATTCTAAAAATTGATGTATAAGTGACATAACATTGTATTAGTTTCAGAGGTACAACTTAATGATTTATGTATATAGTATTGGAAAATGATTGCCAAGCAGGAGTTTCTTAAATATTCTGGATGCATTTCTTAATATTTTTCTCATCAGTGATATACAGAGAATGAGACTTTCCAAGGACAGTTGTTGGGAAGATTTAAGACTAGCATTTTAACACTGATAAATAGTAAGAATTCACTTTTATTTTTCTCATTTCCTTTTTATCTAAAGATTTTTGTTTTAATTCATGATGAACAATATTTAACTGGTATGGGCATATAATTGCTATTCTAAACTCTCTAAATATAGGTGACTTTTCAAAATATTTTAATAAATAGGGATTTTTTTTGGCTTTGTTCTTCTGTGTCTGTGATCATTTTTTTTATCATGAACCTTATATTCAGAACTCCGTATGTTTGAAAGTAAAGTTGATTTATTTTAAACACCTGAGAGCTAAAATAAAAGTGAAGAGTCTGATCATCTTCAGAATCATTATTTCACAGATGCTTATTTCACAAATGTAAGGCAGTAGACGGAGAGGTTTTTCTTTCTGGCATAAAAATATTTTAAAATTTTTATATTTTTACAACACAGTACATGTGCGTTATAAAAATTTAGGAGGTAAACAAAAAATGAAATAACTGCCATTTTCTAGCCTCTCAGAGATTACCACTGTCATTGCCATGTGTGTGTATAAGTGGTGTGTGTACGTTTATATTTATATCCCTCCAGATATTTGTGTATAGTTATACAATGAAGTAATTTAAAATCTAAATGAGAGCATACTGTAAGTTGTTTCAGTTGTTAACTCCACTTTTTCTACCTACAATTTCATAATGCCTGTCCATGTTTAAATTTTCCCATTGTTCCAAAAATAACTTTTCCAGTTGCTTGTTCCCAACTGGGACCACCTATTTGTTCTTCAGTCTTTTTAAATCTAGCTCAGTTCCTCACTTTTTAGATCCTTCTTAACATTGAATATTGACCTTCTAAATCACTTTTATATCACTCTTAAATGGATCTGATGGAATAAAAAATACAGCAGTGAGATATGAAACATTATTCACTTAATATATAAAAAACTTTAGTTTTAAAAGTTCCATTTTATTTTCTCCACCTAACTTGATCATCATAAATAAATTTTATGCTAGAAAGCCTTTTATCTATCACTTGGTATTTCTTTGCAAAAAGATTATATACCTTTAAATTTTAAAAAGATTCCTGTGACCATAATGCTCTCCAGAGTTATTTCTTCTAAACTGAATTACCATGGTTGAGATTTATTCTGAATTGAATTACCATTTTAAGTATTGTTAGTACACACTTGATCAAGTCACTGTAATTATATTAAAAATTTTTATTATAACTAACATTTACATAACACCACACTAGGCATAGTTTTAATGTTTTAACAGGGTGAAGCCTATACAAAGTTTTGGAACTAGAGAACTAAGGTTTGACTTTTAGTCCTTTACAAATTGTGTGACATTGGGGCATGCCACTTAATTTCTTAGAGCCTTAGTTTATGGAAACTAAGAATATAACCAAACATGAAGTCCTTGGGCAAATTTAAGATAATGTATAATAAGCCAGTTCAAGAAATAAAGTTCTATGCAAATGAAAATACTTTCCAGTAGATGAACTTTATTATACTGAAGATTACATTTTGACTATGTTCTTTTTTTATTTTTTATTTTTTTAGGGTTAAAGAGTGGAGGTGGGGGGGGGCGGTCAGATTAAGTGAGTGAATCTTATGTCCAGTGCTGAGCCCAACTCAGTATTCCCTCCTGGGACCCTGAGATCATAACCTGAGTTTAGACTGAGTCAGCCACTTAAATGACTGAGCCACTCAGGTGCCCCCTACCTTCATTTTTCTAATTCTTAAAGGAGATAACTACTTACTTTAGCAAATGTGTTCAGTCCTGTTAGGCCAGTCTAGCAGAACTATTTCCTGAATCCTGTATTTTTCTTCCATGCTTCTTAAACTTTATTATTTATAGATGCATGGAGTTATTAATAGTAGACATACTTTTTTGATGCCTCATGGTTAAATGGTAATGAATCCAGGAATATCCTTTTCAGTATAGTATTCTTGCCATCTTTTTTTTTTAAAGATTTTATTTATTTATTTGACACACAGAGAGATCACAAGTAGGCTGAGAGACAGGCAGAGAGAGAGGAGGAAGCAGGCTCCCCGCCGAGCAGGGAGCCCAATGCGGGCCTCGATCCCAGGACCCTGAGATCATGACCTGAGCCGAAGGCAGAGGCTTTAACCCACTGAGCCACCCAGGCGCCCCATGCCATCTCTTAATGTTTCTGGAATTTAATTTCTATTGAAAATGCCTGATTAAGTTGACAAGAAGCATGATAAAATTAGTGTTCTCCAATTTACCAGTGGCTAATTTGGGAATTTCTGGGAAATCCTACCTAGAATTTTGACTTTTTTGTACTGATAAATGTGTCCTGGTCACCTACGTCCGTAATTCTCTATTTTGCAGCAGTGATGACATTCAAATGTACCAAACATAGCTATAAACTATGAATTTCCTTCCCTAATCTACCCAGCAAATCATAGTAAGAGTAACCCAAGGGTGGATTTAAATCCTCTGCATTTACATTTTATTTTAAAATTAAAGATGAAACATGACTCACTATATAGTAAGAATACATTCGTTTGGTTACATCTCTCAACTACTTAAGCATTCTTTTTGGAAATTTTCGGTTTGGTGTTCTCTCTAGGTCTGTACTGTACAGTAGCCTGGCCATTAGCTGCATGTGGCTATTGAGCACTTGAAATGTGGCTAGTGTGAGTGAGGAACCGAATTTGTAACTTAAGTGTAAAGGCCAAAACTCCACTCTGAAACTGGACAAGTTTTAGGTGTTTGAGGCAATGTATTAGTGTACTGGGGCTGCTGGAGAGTACCATAGACTGGTTGGCTTAAGTGATTTATTTTCTCCTAATTCTCAAGCTAGAAGTCCAAGATCAAGGTGTTGGCAGCTTTGGTTTTTTTCTGAAGCTTCTCTCCTTGGCTTGCAGATAGATGCACGCCTTCTCTGTGTCCTCATGGTTTGCTGATTGGTCTGTGTGTTACTATCTTCTAATCTCCAACTCTTAAGAAGATAACAGTCCTACTGGGTTAGGTCCACACGTATGATTTATTTTACTTTATCCTTTTAAAGACGCTGTCTCCAAATACAGTGACATCCTGAGGTACGGGTGTAGGACGTCAGCAGGAATTCTGGGAGGACATAATGCAGCCCCATACAAAGTAGGTTTGTCCGTTTCCTCTTTGAGCTGAAAATTTTTGTTTGTCTTGGTCCATATTTCAGAATTGTCACGATTAGTAAATAAGAGGTTTTTAATGTCACTCCAACAGAATATAGCTGGTATGTGAATCAAAAAGTCAATTTTGGTCTTACTTAGTTGCTGTTTTGTGCTTCTATATAAAGTTCACATAACGCTTTTTGAGTATCTGTTATGTGCCATACTTAAGTAGATGCTATAGAATAATTGACAAACCTTATTGTGGGGATTTCTGACTACATATTTTTTCTAAAAATCAGTGTGGTATTTTTGTTATTTAAATTGAAGCCCTATGCCTGCTCTGAAACTTGCAGGTTTTTTTTTTTTTTTTTAAACTTTGTGGTTGGCCAAGAAATCTCTGGCTAAAGCTACTGCTTTAGGATTGTGATATTTTGTTATCTGGGGCTAGCTAAGATATCTGAGAGACAAAGTAGTGGATTTTCACATTTCAGGGGTTAATCCTTTTACTTTACTCGTCTGCTACATTAGAAATCTGTCCCAGGTAGTTGTCAGGTCTCTTAAATGTTCAAAGGGAAATTTACTACTTTAACTAGTCACACTTTCTGTGGTGTATAACCCATATAATTATTGGAATTCTTCTTACTCTTACATTTATTTCTAACTTAAGACTTGCTGCTATAACTAAACTTTGTGTTGTAGTTTTTTTCCTGTACTTTAGTTGATTTTCATATCTAGTTTTTGTTCTTTTAATTAGTGTCATTATATTTGATGACAGTGTTTGGCTTATTGTTAATGGGCAAATTGTTTCTTTTGCCTTAAGTAATATCTCATTAACTTTATAAGCCCGCTTTTCCACATCATCTAGAGAATCAATTTACTGTGTTTTACTGGTATTAAGTCTCTGTAGCATCCCCACCTCATCATTCCATATTAGCATTTTAATAGCTACATGCTTCTGGAAGCTAGAGCTTCCAAAGTAAGTATAAAAATAATCTTAATTCTTATTAAAGAAAAATCTTGTACATTGATACATTGTAGCATTATCAGAAATCATGGTATTCTTTTAGATGAAACCATTGAAAATACCAAGTGATGTTCTGAGGGCAGTTTTAATAGTCACAATGCTAAAATGTTATGGCTTGATCACCCCCCCAAAAAAATCTGTGGGTTTTGATACATTCACACCAGATGTCTTTTGAGGTTTTCTAGGAAAATGAGATGTGTTTGTGCATTAACGTGCTATCAAATGAATTTTATTATCTTTTTTTCTTGGTTAAATCCATCAGAGTTATTCTTTGTAGGTGGCAAACAGATGCTCAAACAAATGGATTTCATTCTGAGTATTCCTATATCTTTCTCATACTGTGGTCTTTGAAGGTATTCATTTATCACAATGGAATAGTTTCTTCTGTTTTAATGACTTCCAGAGAATTTAAGCCTTTGATTTACTTTGCGGTCATGTGTAAGGTTGTGGCTTCTGGCCTAATGGCTGCTGTTTTGAGGCAACTTTATTTTTTATTTTCAAAGTAGGAAAACTTGTTGAAATTTATTCCTGATCTAGTGAAGATGTTGTGAGTAGTGAATCCCATGTGTAGGGGGTGGGGAGCAACTTTAGGAAACCTAGTGTTTGCAGGGCTGTTGTGATTTCTTTAGTGTCCCTCTGAGTTAGCCATCTGGCTTCTTTGCTTGAATGCGTTCAGGTAGCTCTCTCTGTTGGAAAGAACATTTAACATTGTTGGACAACTGATTGTTAAAAATGTGTATTTAAAATAGGCTGAAATAGGCTTTTTCTTCTCTTATTTTCCTACTGTAATGTAGGGAAGACTCTTACTTGATTTCTATTTCGCTACCTTCAAATACTGAAAAACATTAACCAGACTTTTTTTTTCCTCTTCTTCTAGGCTAAATACTATAGTCATTTGTGCAGTGATTATTTGAGTCCCTGTACTAGGAGCTCTTCTAGGTGCTGGAAGACCTACCAGCAACTTGCTTTAGTTTCATACTTTACAGATCCACTAGCCCGGTGTAGGTATCAGTAATCTAGTCGTGGAAAATCATGTGTTCTTGTGAAGAATGCTTATTGGATGCCTATTTTTTTGTTTAAAGACTTGTTTACAGTAGTTTTAGGTTTACAACAAAATTGAGGGGAGGGTTATATAGGTTTCCCAAGTGCTCCTTGTACATGCACAGCCTCCCACATTATCACCACCCACCAACCACAGTGGGACATTTGTTACAATTGACAAAACCACATTGATACTACATAATCACTCCCAAGTTCATAGTTGATATTATACATTCTGTGATTTGGATAAATGTATAAAATCCGTCCATCATTACAGTATCATACAGAGTATTTTTACTGCCCTAAAAGTCCTCTGTGCTCTGCCTACTTATCTAAATCTTCTCACCCCCAGGAACCACTTAGGTTTTTATTTTCTTCATAGTTGTGCTTTTTCCATAATGTTATAACTTAGAATCGTACCGTATATAGCTTTTTTGGATGGACTTCTTTAACTGATTATGCATTTAAGGTTTCTCTGTGTCTTCTCATGGCTTGATAGTGCATTCCTTTTTTTAGCAGTGAATAACATTCCATTGTCTGGAGTTAACTGTGGTTTGTTTACACTCTTATCTACTGAAGAACTTCTTGGTTGCTTCCATGGTTTGGCATTTATGAAATTAGCTGGTGTAAACATCTGTGTGCAGGTTTTTGTGTGGACATAAGTTTTTAACTTCTTTGGATAATGACTTGGAGCATGATTGCTGCATCATATGTTAAGAGTATGTTTAGTTTTGTACGAAACCACCCAACTATCTACAAAGTGGCTGTACTGTTGAGCATTCCTACCAGCAATGTGAGATTTCTATTACTCCACATCCTCACCAGCATTAGGTGGCATCGGTGTTCAAGATTTTGGCCATTATGATAGGCGTGTTATAGCATTTGTGAGAGTGTTATTTTAAATTTCATTTTTCTGATGACTTGTGATGTGGAACATCTTTTCACATGCTTATTTACTTTATATCATCTTAGGTGAGGTGTTAAGGTCACTGGCTCATTTTATAATTGGATTGTTTTCTTACTTTTGAGCTTTAAGTGCTTCTTGTATATTTGAAAAACAGCCCTTTATCAGATGTGTCTTTGGCAGATATTTTCTCCTAGTCTGTGACTTGTCTTCTCATTCTCTTGACATTATTTTGCAGAACAGAAAATTTTAATGTTAATGAAGACCAGTGTATCAGTTTCTTCCATGTATTGTACCTTTGTTATTGTGTCTAAGAAGGCCTATATTGCCTTGTAGGAATTTTATTATTTTGCATTTTACATCAGTTTTGAGTTGATTTTGGTGAAGGATGTCCAGTTCCAGCACCATTTGTTGAAGAGGCCATCTTTGATCCGTTGTATTGCTTATGCTCCTGTGTCAAAAGATTGGTTGACGGTATTTGAGAGTCTATTTCTGGGCTGTCTTATTATTTTCCACTGATGTATTTGTCTAATCTTTTGCCAATACCACCCTGGGAAAGCGTCAAGTTTCTTACCATTAAATATGCTTGCTGTAAGTACTTTCTTTGTAGGTAGTCAAGTTGAGAAAGTTCCCCTCTGTTTCTAGTTTACTGAGAGTTTTTATGGTAAATGGGTGTTGGATTTTTTTCAGATGTTTCTGCACATAGTCCTGTAATGCTATTTTTCTTTTTCAGTTAGTTGATATGATGGATTACATTGATTTTTTTTTTTTGAATGTTGACTCAGCCCTGCATACCTGAAATCTAACTTTGTTACATAGAATTCTTCTTATACTTTTCTTGGATTCATTTTGCTTATATTTTGTTAAGGATCTTTGCATCTGTGTTTATGAGAGACGATTGGTGTGTAGTTTTCTTAAGATGTTTTTGTCTGGTTTTGACATGGGGGCAATGCTGGCCTCAGAATGAGTTAGGAAGCATTCCCTCTGCTTTGATTCTCTAAAAGAGATTGTGTAGAATTGGCATCCTGTCCTTTTCACATGTTTGGCAGAATTCACCAGTGAACCCATCTGGGTCTTGTGCCTTCTATTTTTTTTTAAAGATTTTTATTTATTTGACAGACAGAGAGAGAGGGGATACAAGCCGGGGGGGAGTGGGAAAAGGAGAAGCAGGCTTCCCGCTGAGCAGGGAGCCTGATGCGGGGCTGGATCCCAGGACCCTGAGATCATGACCCGAGCTGAAGGTCGTTTAACGACTGAGCCACCCAGGCACCCTGTGCCTTCTATTTTGGAAGCTTGTTAATTATGGACTTAATTTCTTTAATAAATGTAGGCCTTATTCAGATTACCCATTTCTTCTCATGTGAGTTTTGGCAGATTGTGTCTTTTCAAGGAATTGATCTATTTGATCTAGATTATCACATTTTGGAGCATAGTTTTGTTCATAGTATTCCTTTTATGTGCTTCTAATTTTCATTGGCTTTATAATGACCCTCTTTTATTTCTGTTTCCCATTATTTTAAATTGTAGTATCTCCATGATAGAATCCTGAACCAGGAATATTTTGAAAAATCATCAGAGGAGATAGGTGCTTAAGGATTTCTAAAAACAACAACAACAAAACAGGAAAATGGAGCTCTGCATACCCTTCTTTTCATCTAGAAATTTCTCAGAACTTTCTACTCAGATTGATGTCCAGCATCATCGGTTTTACCTGGGAGCTTGTAAGAAGTGCAGTCTCCGGTTCACTTTAGCTTGACTGGCAGAATAAGAACCTGTATTTTAACAAAACCCCTACATGAGTCTCATGCTCTAAGGTTTGAGAAGCCTGGACTAAGAAACATCAGATTGTTTTAAAATAACTTAAAAAATCTCCATCACAATTAAGGATGTTTATCATTATTCAAAATTTCCTTTAGTTGCATACAGTGGTTTTCTTTTGAGCTTTATTGTTTCCTTTAGATGCATAGTGTGCTAATGTGTCCAGGACACACACACCAGCAAAGAACGGCTCATGTGACCGACTGTGGTGCCTGTCTGTGCGCCAGCGATAGTCCAAGTGAGTGTCCCGTTGCTGGCAGGGCAGTCTGTGTGCTTTTCAAAATACCTGCATGTGATCCTGATTGTCTGTCAGTAGAATTGGGATGGTAACTTGAGGCTTTTCTCATAATATTTTTGTTGTTTAATACTTACTATTCTTCTCTATAGAGAAAACATGTATTTTGAGACTATGTAACATTTTATCAGTGAGCCAGCGTTTGAGTGCTTACTATACATGTGGCATTGTGCTAAATTGACACAATTGAATTCTGTGGCGCAAGCCTTTGTGGGGGTTATAGCCTAAGAGGGCAAAGGGATAAACAAATCAGAAATTAGCGTGATAAGAGACCTCATAGGGGAAATCCTGAGTATTAAGTGGGCTACATAGAAAGGACTAGAGTAAACTTAGTGAGGGCTTTTGGAAAACCTATTTTAAGCTGGGAAATCTACATAAGTTATTTTACATGTTAAAATTTTTGTTATCACTGATGTGATAGGTTTATATCTTAGTCCACATCTGATTATATGTTGAATGAAAATTTCTGGGAGAGGAATTACGGCATCAAATATCTGAGCCTCAACAGTTTCTAGTATATGTTACTAGGTGGCTTTCCTGCAATGTTACACCAAGTTGTATGTTACACCAAGTAGCAGTGTATTATATTGTCCCTTTCGGTGTTATCTTTGCTGGCAATGCATGCTCTCCCATTCTTGATAGAAATATTCATCGACTGTAGCTGCCCCTCCATCCTTCCTCCCACCCGTTGTGATTTTTGCTTTACTTGTGTTGGAACCAACCGTAATCTAAGATGGAGAAATTGCCCAAGACTTGTAAATCAGCAAAAGAGATTACTGGGTGACTTTTCAGTGAAATGCTGGGCATGTGTAGTGGATCCTCTGTAACTATACTTGGGGTATAAGCCTTTTTACTCACTTTGTTTTGATTAGGTTATTGGGCAACCCTCTAGGGGAAGAAGTTGAGAAATAGTTGTGCACATGACTGTTAAACATAATCATGTGTCTCCTTCTCCCCCTGCTTATGTTCCCTCTGTTACTGTGTCTGTCAAATAAATAGAATCTTAACTTTTTTTTAATGTCCAGACAACTTGGTAGTGGTTTGTGCACTGTGTTGGTGCCCATTTTTGCAAAACTTTTTCATATTAGATTCACAATCTTAGCATCCATTAGTAAATTCATTTTAGTAGTCCTGATTGCCTTTATTCAGATTTTTATTGATACCCTCATTAATTAATGAGTTGAATAATCGATTTTGCATGTTTGCTTTATATTTTCATGAAAGTCATGGTTTTAAAGTTTTGAAAATTATACTTTAGCACCAGTTAAATTCTTATTTTGTTAATTTAAAAGGTGAATTAAGTAGATAGTTGAGAATTTTTTTGAACTGTTTATCTTTCACAGAAAGTGATCTATTACAGAATGTGAGTCATGAGTGAAAGTGCATCTGGAAAGACCTAGCACAGAGACTTGCAGGAGAATGGGCAAAGTGGACAAACACAACATACTAAATAGTGTTTCTTGGGGAAAAATTGCGGACAAGCAGAGAAGTAGCAGAGCACACAGAATTACTCAGGCTCTTCTCCACAGAGAAATGTCCTAGGCTGGGCACGGCTAGTTTGGGATGTGCCATGGAAATGGCTTCAGAGGAGGTATTTCACCCCATAATTTTCCACATATTCTCTGGACCCTCTAGGTTTTTATTGTGCAACACCAGAGAACGTCAGGTTGTTAGCAACGGGAGCCTCTGTTGCATGGGAGCTAGTTTCAACCTATTCTTTCATTGTTAACTCTAGCCTATTGAATTAATTCCTTGCAAAGATACGGAAATAAAGGGGAATGAACCTCCTGGGCCAACTGGATTTGTATTTGTATAAATTTGTTTTCTAAATGGATGTAGTATTTAGTAACTTTATAATAACATAACTTTATACATTTTATTCAGGTATAATTAACATACACTGTATTTTAGGTGTACAATATGATTCAACAATTCTATACATTTATCAGTGCTATCAAGATAGGTGTATTCTTAATCTCCTTTATCTGTTCCATCCATGCACCCACTCACCTCCTCTCTGGTAACTATAAGTTCCTATAGTTTGTTTTTTGTCTCTGTTTTGTTTCTTAAATTCCACATATGAGTGAAATCATATGGTATTTGTCTTTCTCAGACTGGCTTCACTTAGCATTATACCCTCTAGTCCATCCATGCTGTTGCAAATGGAAAGATTTCGTTCTTTTTATAGGCGAGTAATACTCCAGGGTGAGAGAGAGGGAGAGAGAAGTGCATGTCCCCTTGCTGGCAGTCTGTGTGCTTTCAGTGTAAGGTTAGGTTGTTTTTCTTGCTTTTTGAGGTAGGCCCGTGTTGCTTCAATTTTCCCTCTTGGAACATCTTTTGCTGTGATGGGGTTTTGGAGTATCAGTGAGGTTCAGTAGGGTGGAGTCCGGAGCCAACGACCAAGAAAGAATTCTTGAGACGTCTTTGGTGCAAAATGGTGGCTTATTAAACTATAAGACAGGACCCGTGGGCAGAAAGAGCTGCTGCCTGGGGTGGGGGAGGGTGTGTTGTGAGGAGTGGTTGATTGTATACTTTGGGGTTGGGGGAGGTAAGGAAAAAGGGAGGTTTCGGAAGAACTTTCATACTCTAAAGAAGACTCACAGCATACCTGTGGCCTTGCCATTGTCAAGTTAAGGCTGTTTACCCCTCTAGTCAGGCATTAACATTAAGAGAGTTGGGACTTCTTGGAGGAGCGTTACATTCTGCCCACTATAGGTATCTGTCAATGGGCTGCAGATTATAAGGACGTTTAATTTTATCTACATTTTTTTCTGGAAGCTGGGTAATTGATAGAAATGCCTTGTTCTTGTAGATTGCTAAGACATTTGTAAACTGAGGGAGACTCATGTCTTGCAGGATTGTGATCTCTAAGTTTAACTATTGGTTTTGCCTTTCCTTAGCTTTAGGGCAGCCAGGAGTGCATGAAGAATGTCACAGAGATCCCTCGGAGGGGGAGGGATTGTGGGGTGTCAGCTTCTGCTTTGTCCTCAGCTTGCCTGCTGTTCCCATATCAGCAGCATCCCTAAGATTTTGGACAATTGTGTTTTCATTTTCATTTGTCTCCTTGTATTTTTAAATTTTTCTCTTTGATTTCTTGATTGATGTATTATTTAGTAGCATGTTATTTAGCTTCCATGTATTTGTGCTCTTTTCAGATTTTTTTCCTGTGGGTTAATTTCTAGTTTCATAGCATTGTGATCAAGAAAGATGTGTGGAATGGCTTTAATCTTCTTGAATTTGTTGAGACTTGCTTTGTGGCCTAGTATGTGATCTGTTCGGAAGAATGTTCCATGCACACTTGAAAAGAATGTGTATTTCCACTGGTTTTGGATGGAATGTTCTGAATATATGTTAGGTCTATCTGGTCCATTGTGTCATTCAGAGTCACTGTTTTCTTGTTGATTTTTCTGTTTGTGTGATCTATTGATACGAGGTTTTAAAGTCTCTTACTGTCTTATTACTGTCAACTTCTCCCTTTATGTCTGTTAATAGTTTTATGTATTTAGGTGCTCCCATGTTGTGTGCATAAATACTTAAAATCGTTAAATTCTCTTGTTGGATTTTTCTCTTTATCATTACATAGTGACCTTCTTTGTCTCTTGTTAATCTTTGTTTTATAGTCTATTTTGTCTAATATCCATATTGCTAACCCAGCTTTTTTTCACTTTCATTGGCATGGTAAATATTTTTCCTTCCCTTCACTTTTAATCTGCAGATTTTTTTTTTTAAGATTTTATTTATTTTATTTGAGAGAGAATGAGAGCATGAAAAGAGGGTCAGAGGGAGAAGCAGACTCCCCATGAAGCTGGGAGCCCAATGTGGGACTCAATTGCGAGACTCTGGGATCATGACCTGAGCCCAAGGCAGTCGCTTAACCAACTGAGCCACCCAGGCGCCCATCTGCAGATGTTTTTAGGTCTGAAGTGAGTCTCTTTTAGGCAATATATCGAAGGGTCTTTCTTTTTAATACAGTCACCCTGTGACTTTTGATTGGAGCATTTAGTTTATTTACATGCAAAGTACCTACAGACGGGTATCTACTTATTGCCATTTTGTTATTCTTTTCCTGTTTTTGTTCTCTCTTGCTCTCTTTTATTATGGTTTGATGACTTTGGATTTCTTTATTTTTTCCTATTTATTATACCTTTTGCATTTGCGATTACCATTGCACTCATATGTAAGATCTTACATAGCAGTCTGTATTAAGGTGATGTTTGCTTCTTTTTGAACCCATCTAAAAGCACTGAATTTTAACCCCCCACCACATTTTATGTATATGATGTCACACTATACATCCTGTTCCATAAATTCCTTGACTAGTCCTTATAGATGTAATTGACTTTAATGCTTTTGTGCTTTACCCTCCATACTTTTTATAAGTGATTAGTCTGTTACTTTTATTATGTTTGTATTACCTTTGAAATTTTTCCCTTCCATAATATTTTTTTAAAGATTTTATTTATTTGACAGAGACAGCGAGAGCAGGAACATGAGCAGAGGGAGTGAGAGAGGGAAAGCAGGCTTCCCGCCGAGCAGGGAGCCTGATGTGGGGCTCGATCCCAGGACCCTGGGATCATGACCTGAGCCGAAGGCAGACACTTAATGACTGAGCCACCCAGGTCCCCCCCTTCCATAATTTTCTAATCCTGACTATGGCTTTTTCTTTCTACTCAAAGACGTCCCTTCAGCTTTTTTGTAAGGCTGGTTTAGTGGTGATGAAATGAACTCCGTTAACTCTTATTTCTCTGGGAAACTCTTTATCTCCTATTCTAAATGATGGTCTTGCTGGATAGAGGATTCTTGGTTGCATGTTTTTTCCTTTCAGCATTCAAATACATTATGCCACTCTTCTGGCCTGTGAAGTTTCTGCTAAAAAATCATGGGCAGCCTTTCCCTTATATGTAACTTTTTTCTACTGCTGCTTTTAATATTGTCTTTGTCATTACTTTTTGCCATTTGAATTATGTGTCTTGATGTGGACCTTCTTGAGCTAATTTTGTTGGATACTCTCTGTGTGTGCCTCTTGGATCTGGATTTTTTTTTTTTCCCAGATTTGGAAAGTCTTCGGCTATTCCTTCAAATAAGTTTTCTTCCCCTTTTCTCTTTTCCGTCTGAAATCGCTACACTGATGTGCTTGATGATGTTGGTTAGTTCCCTTAACCTGTTAACATTTTTAATTTTTTTTCTTTTTAGATTGGTTGCTTTCCATTACTCTTCAGCTCACTGTGCACTCTTCTGCTTTCTGTAATCCACTATTGCTTTTCTGTAGTTTATTTTTAATTTCAGTTACTGTGTTCTTCATCTCTGGGTTTTTGTTCTGTATTTTCTGTGTTGAAGGTCTGAGATCCTCCACTCTTAGTATCTTTATGACAATTACTTTGAATTTTTTATCAGGCTTATTGCTTATGTCCATTTCATTTAGTTTGGTCTTATTTTGTCTGTTTCTGTGTATTAGGAATGTCCGTTATACCATCTGATCTTAAAGTAGTGCTCTGATGAAGAAGAGATCCGGTGGTGCCCTGTAGCCCAGTGTCCCTTGTTCACTGAACCTGGTGCTTCAGCATTGTGTCCTTTGTGTGTTGCAGGCAGCCTACTACTGTGGCTGAGCCTCCTTTGCCTTCATTAGTCTCAGTGACCCACTTTGCCTGTTGTGAGCCAGGTTTGGTCCCTGTGCTGTTATGACCAGTCTGGGGCCATAGTGGGTGTATTGGTTGGTGTCAGCAGTCAGACCAGATGTCTGCTTTTAGTCGATTTACTGGGGCTACGGTTGCACTGAACTATAGGGTGACCTCCCTACATTGTCACCTGAGAGGCTTTTGTTGGTGGGCAGGCTGGTAGTCAGCCCAGATGCCTGTTGGGGCTGGAGACAAACTGGTTAGCAGGGCACTCTCTGTGTGCCATTTACAAGAGTCAGTTGCCAAGACAGCGAATTACTGGCGTGTGTGGTTATTTTTCCCTCTCTCAGGACAAGAGTCATTTGGAAGTGGTGCTGGTTCTTGCTGGAGCTGTTTGCGGGAGGAAGCAGGGCAGGAGCAGGACTCCTGCTGAGTGAGGCCAGTTGGATGGGACAGATAAGAAGTAGGCAGACATGGGGCTGGGATGCACTTTGTAAGCAAGGGAAGTGGAGAGTGCGGTTTCCCGCAAGTATCTGTCTATGAAGCCTGGGGCAGTGGTGTGAGAGAAGTGGTGTCCAACTCTTTTGTTCTTGAAGAACTCTCCTAGAGTCTCTACCCCTGCAGCATACATTCTGGGATTAGTAGTCCCCTATAGGTACTTCTCAGCCTGCTCTATCTTGCTGGGATTGTTTGTTATACCGTCTCTTTAAAGGTGGGAATTTAGTTTCCTATTGCCCTCCAGCTCTCCAGTAGCTGAGCCTGCTAATTTTGAAGTCCCTAGAGTTCAGTCTTGCCAGTTATAAAAACTGCGAAAGTTCAGCTCTGCTGGTTTTCAAAGCCAAATATTATGGGGACTTGTCCTCCCAGTGCACGTCCCCCATGTCTTGAGTACTTACTTGTCTGCTCCTGGTATTCCTCCCTTTGTAGTGAGTCTGGCCAGGAGTTTGGTTTCTGACCGTGTCTCTACCCCTACCTTTGGTTTGCCGTGTTTCTTCCTCTCTACGGTTGAGTGGAAAGTCCGTTCTGCCAGTCTTCAAGTTCTTTTCTGGGTTGGTCGCACAGATGTGGCTGTTGTGGGACAAGATAACCTTAAGATTCCCCTACTCGGCTGGTGTCCCAGAAATCCACGATTTTACACATTTTAAGCTCTGTATGCTTGATCTTTGTGTGTTAGGTTTTATTTGTTGACGCTAGAAGATGGCTTTTTGTTTCTCAAACTAGAATGTTGCGGTCAGTTCTGAAAGTGTCTTTTCCCCCTAACTTTTAAGTTTTTAAAAATTATAACCAAAATGTGGAAATGGGATGAGATGCATTTGGGACTGAGGTGTCCAAGGAATGGAAAGTAAAAGCTGGTATATCTGATAGAATGGAAAGGCTAGGACCATTGATAGAGGGACGTCAGGAATAGAACATGACTGGGGAAAAGTGAAATGATGATGCGAGTTTACAAGAGTCTAGTGCCTGAGGCTTTTAAGTGACTTTTATAATCAGACTAGCTTGGAGTTGAGAGGCCTGATGGAAACTGTTTACTTTTTGTTCAAAACTGTAAAATAGTTTATATTGTGAATTTCTGCTTTCCCTTAATTGATCCAAATTATATTACCATAGGAACAATTAGTTTTTGAAACTAATTCTTTGCCTATTAATGACTCACCTGAATGAGTGTCACCTGCTTCACTGGCTCTGTTAGGATTTGCCTTCAGTAATTCCTGCTGATGAAAAAGTCTCGATGTGAAGGGAGCCTGTATGCATGCCAGCTCATAGTAATGTCATTCATAGAAACGATTCAACTGAAGTGTGCATTGGACTCTGATATCAGATACTGTGAAAGGATTATGCATATTGAAGTATTGTATACTTGCAATCGATTATAAATTCACCCTTTCTATTACTGTTAGGAGATGAGTTACTGTTTCTACTCACCAGGTAAGAACAATACCTGAGGTAAAATCTAACATTACAGTTTTGCCCTTCAACTGCTTTATGAAGTATAAATGGCCTATGTTTAGCCAATCTCCTTGTTATGAAATTGAATCATTTCTGTGGAATCTAAGCTAAAACTGCTATGCAGCTAGTAACTGACACAGAAGAACTACTCAGTTGAGTGGAGCACTTTAAAGATGGTTGAGTTCAGGGAGGAATTTTCTGCTCACTAGTACCACACTATTTGAGCTGTGTGTGAGCTGCATCAACTGCACTCATTTTTATCTGTTTGTGTTTGCATAATAGCTATTTATGTTTGTATCACCAGTGTAAAGATGATGATGATTATACATGTTTGCTGAGAGCTTACTGTATGCGAGGAACTATTCTAGGAGTTTCACGTGTATTACCTTTTTTGTTCTTAAAACCTTTCTTAAAAGTAAATATTGTTACTCTTATTTTAGAGTTGAGAATACTGAAATACAATCTTGCCCGAAACCATGTACCTAGTTACTGGCAGAGTCATGGTTTAGACCTTAGGCTGTCTGCAGAGCTTGCTACATAGGCCCTATGTGATAGTGATTCTGTATGTGTGATAGTGATTCTGTATGTGTGCGTGTGGAATGCCTCCTAGCATTTTATATATGTCCTTGAAGGCCTCTCTGTCTCTTCTCTCTAGGACCACTTTAAACTTGCTCTCATCCTGGTACGTGAGACCACCACTGTTATTAGCTGGAAAATAGTGTATCAGTTAGGAATGCATTTGGGTGTAAGTAATAGAAACGCTAATCCCACAGTACATTCAATGATTAGGGCTTTATTTTTCTGAAATAACGAGAGATCTTGGATGTAGGTGGTTGAAAGCTGTTGCAGCTACTGAATCCTCTTGATAAGGACTCAGAGCTGTTCTTTGTGCTCTTCCATTCTTACCTGCTGGCTGTTGACTTCATGCTTGTTAGTCTCATGGAGGCAAAGTGTTTTTTGCAACTCTAGGTATTAAAGATGCATTCCAAGTGGAGAGAAGAGGATGGAGGAATTTTAAAAGGGAAGAGCCAGCCGTGTTCATCCTCTTATATTCCCCCAACACCCCCCTCCCCCCCAAAAAAAAACTTTTCCGAAAGACTCATGCAATTGACATTTTTGTTTTATGTCCTTTTGGCCAGAACTAGGTCATGTGGCCAATCCTAGAGACCAACTAGATGGAATCAGGTTATCATGACTGGTTTAGACCAGTTACAGTGTGTCACCTGGAACTGCAGGGACATACTACCACCCACAAAAGTCAAGGTTGTATTGATAGAAGAAAGGTTGGGTGGGGGGTGGATATTGGGGAGACAGTTGACAAAGTTGATCACAGGATGACTTTTAGGAACTCTGGTCCTGTACTCAGGATTTGGAATCATTGTCATTTTGCACAGTTAGGATCTAATTGCTCTAGTCCTCATGAAAATTTTCAGGGTATTCTTGTCATCTTTTGTCTCATGAAGGGGCTCAATAGCTGCTTTTCCTCAAAGGCTTTTTTCATAATACTGAAAGAGTCTAGTGCTTTTTTTGTTTGTTTGTTTTGAACTGATTTACCTTTGTCTTTGTTTCTGCCCATTCTAAAGCATCTTAAATATGAGAGTCCTACTGAATTCCAGTCTAGGAATGAGACCTTGGTATTTGTTGACAACTTTCTCTGATGTTACCTTTTGTTTCAAAGATTGCCTAGTTCTAGAGTTGAGGAGGTGCAAGGGTCCTCAGATAAAGGAAGTACGTCAAGGATCACAAGGCAGTGTCACTTAGAGTGGTACTGTAACTGATATGTACACTGAGTTCTTGGAGGGCAGACGTGAATTATTCATCTTTATATCTCCTATGCTGAGTGGTCTGCATGTATTGGAGAAGGACGTAGTCCATTGAAGTTGACTCGGCTCCAAATCCCTGCTTTTCATGTACCATAGTTTTTTTTCCCATCTTTGCATTAGGGGCAAAACCCAAACTAATA
This sequence comes from Ailurus styani, assembly GCA_002007465.1. NCBI lineage: Eukaryota > Metazoa > Chordata > Mammalia > Carnivora > Ailuridae > Ailurus > Ailurus styani. The sequence continues at coordinate 4,070,332 of LNAC01000182.1, forward strand.
AGAGCCTAGTAAGGCCCAGCCTCTGGCTAGACTTGCTCCACTCCTTGTTTTGACCCTGGGCTAACAGCATCTGCTCATGAGTTTGCCATTCTGGCCTTCAGTTTCCTCATGTTATCCACCAGCTCTCACCCCCCACCAACACACACATTTGGGAATTTTCTCTTGTAAGACCAGCTATGATTTTAGAGCTTTTATTTACTTAATCTTTTTTATCCAGCATTTTGAGGTGTTTATAGTAAGAGGCTTGGTAGAAGTTTAGTCTGCCATGTTTCTTTGTCTTATCTGAAGGAGAATATCTCACACACATTTAAACCCTTTATGGATAACTCACTATTTTATCTACCATTGTGTTTATTGACCATCAACTTAGTGTCTTAAGACAATAATGATTTACTTTTTTCCTGACAGTTTTGCAATCTGAGCTATATGGGGTTATTCTTTTTTTTTTTTTTTAAAGATTTTATTTATTTATTTGACACAGAGAGAGAGATTACAAGTAGGCAGAGAGACAGAGAGAGGAGGAAGCAGGCTCCCTGCTGAGCAGAGAGCCCGATGCGGGCCTCGATCCCAGGACGCTGAAATCGTGACCTAAGCCGAAAGCAGAGGCTTTAACCTACTGAGCCATCCAGGCGCCCATATGGGGTTATTCTTTTGCTTAAATTGCCACCTCTTGGACCAGAGTGTCTGAGATCACTTTCACTTACATGTGATGGGCATGTAATGGAATGCATGTAGTGAAATGGGTAGAATAGGCCTGGCTGAGTGTCTCTTTCCACATAGTTTCTCTAATGTGGTCCCTGGGCCTGTTTACCAAGAGCTCCAGGGAAGTCCATACCAGGAGAGTAAGCACCAACATAGAAGCAGGCATCAACATTCTGCTTGTCTTGTGCTTGTTAGGGTTACTTTGGCTGAAGCAATCACTTCACAGAGCTCAGTCAGATTTTCAAGGGCTTTACTGTCAGGGTTGTGTTTCCTTGGGGACCATCAGTGTAACAGAGTGAGCTACTGGGTACCTATACATTATATGTAATCTCATACAATAAATTTTGTAGTGGCTGCATTTTATTCCATTTTGTATGCAGTTAATTTTGCTATTAAGTATCCTTTTCCTTTTAATTTGCAACCATATTTTGAAGTAACAGATTTACCCCCAAAGTGGCAAGCCTCCACCTCCCATGTGCCTTTCACTCAGCTTCCACTGATGCTAACATACTGCATTGACCACACAACTAAAAACATTGGCACAATATAATTCTACTTACTAAACTACAAGCTTTACTTGGTGTTTACCAGTTTTTCTACTAATACCCATTTTCTGTCCCAGAATCTAATCCTGGATCCCACATTGCATTTAGTTGTCATGTCTCCATCTTTCCAAGTCTGGATACTTTTTGTAGAATATCCTTTGATTTGTGCTTGTCTGGTCTTTTCTCATAACTAGCGTTAGGTAATGCATTTTTTGGCAGACATACCACAAAAATGATCGGCTCTTCTCAGGTCCTCATATTAGGGCATATGATGTCAGTATATTGTAATTACTGATGCTGTGAACCCTGTTCACACTTGATTAAAGCAACTTTTCCTGAGTTTTTCTCCTAAAAAAGTTGTAGCTTTCTCTTTTCAATTAATAAATATCTTCAGATAGATACTTCGTTGGAAATATTGTTGAGACTTTGGCTCCCTATTTTTGTATGCACTGGTGACTTTTTGTCTGCAACCATTACCACTGTGGTGTTCCAGTGATCCAGTGATAATTTTCTATTTCTCTCTTCCTTTTTTTTTTTTTAAAGATTTATTTATTTGTTTGACACAGAGAGAGATCACAAGTAGGCAGATAGGCAGGCAGAGAGGGGGAAGCAGGCCCTCCCCTGAGCAGAGAGCCTGATGCGAGGCTCTATCCCAGGACCCTGAGATCGTGACCTGAGCCAAAGGCAGAGGTTTAACCCGCTGAACCACCTAGGTGCCCTCTCTCTTCCTTTCTGCATTTATTTATATCTGTATGAACTTGTCTGTTTTTTTAATGGATTAGAATCCAAAAGTATCCTTTATTTATTTGTTTAAATTGTTACAGCTTTGACCATAGAGAGCTCAGATTGATTTCTAAGCCCTTTTGACCTATCTCCATCCTTTTTTGAGCATTTTTAATTTCTGGCATCATAGGCTTATCTTGTATTTTCCTTGTCCCAGCCCTGGAATCAACTACTTCAAGGAGCCCTGGCTCCTGTTATTGGAGAATGGTACTTGGAAGCCAAGATCTTAGAACTGCCTGTGCTTATTGCTACTGGTCTATCAATTTCTTCAAGAGACTGTCTGTGGAAAGAGCCAAGGAAGTATGTACACTAACTCATGCATGCATACAGCTGTGTTTACTTCCATGTGTCTATTTGTGTGCACATTACAATATCACAAGTTCATGTGATACCTCAGATTAAGCCCAATATCACAGGGTTCATTCTGACCTTCCTGTGTTCCTTATTTGCAATGTGACAGTGAGAAACCTGGTTCTCATTATCCACAGTATGTTTATTTGTTTGTTTAACCCTAGTGTATGTGTAATGTGTTTCAGAATAGCTAACCCATTACCCTGTGAGAAACATATTCGCTAACTGGAGCACAAAATTTGTACATCGTTCTTGTCTTGAGCCTTACAGTATCTGGTCAGAATACTGTTTTCCAAAATGCTATTTGACTTTTAATGTGTTATTTAACAAATCGTTTTAAGTTTGTCAAATGTAGGAGAAACTGAAGAAAAATAGGAAAATAGGTAAAAGGTGAAGGAATTAGGGCCGTTTTTTTGAAGGGTGTGTGTGTGTGTGTGTGTGTGTGTGTGTGTTTTGACTTCTGATGCAGTTGCTAAGAGGTAGTCTACATAGTTTTGAGTCAACTATCAATTTGTCAGAGGTGAAGTAATACAGTAATACAGTATTTAAATTTCTTTGTATATTTTACTGATATATTAAAACTGTTAAACATAAGTAAGAATTTTTTAAAATTCCCCTTTGATATACAATGCAAAAAGTTACATTATAGTATGTATAAAAATGGCACATGATATATTTTCAGCCTGATCCCATTCACAAATTGTTTTAAAATAAGGTAACCTACTTTTTTTACTTTAAAGATAGTTTTACTAGGAAAAAATAGTTTTACTAGAATGGCATAGTATGCTTGCAGAATGTCGGTGGTATAATGCATTAAGTGTCTTAGAGTGGTAAAATTATTCTGTTTTCTAGAAGAAGCAAATTTGAGAAAAATTGGGAACAGTTGTCTCTTGGTTACATACAGATAGGCGAATTGAAAAAAAAGGGATATTGGAACCCAACGGATTTCTTATCTTTAATGGAGCATCTAATTTGAGTAGTATTGTAAATAGAAACGTACTTAAACTGAAAAGTATTGCAAGAAGAGAGATAATGATTATATATTGAAGAGTTTTTAAGTAGTTAACTTAAAGAAAAATGTCTCTGTACACTGTATCATTCTAGTCAACTTAAAATACAGCTCCAATAAATAGCATCTTGGTAACGCCATATAAATAGCTAGTGTATCGAAAAAAAACAAAACAAAACCAGAGTATATTACATTTTATGTTACATACTCTATTAGAGAAGACAAATGCTGTCCAAGTATAATAAAATTGTAAGTATGTTCATTACTGTGTGTTAGTACTATGCCTACCAGAAACAATCAAGTTTTTAATGTATATCTTGGGAGGATTGCCAGGTAAGAAAATTCAGTGGGTCCTGTAAGGAATAATTGAGTTGAGTTAATCAGAGTTAACTCTGTTAAAGAGTTCACTTAAAATGTAGAGTACAAAGTGAGAGCTCAGAAAAGCTATAAAAATTATTTCATTGTTTTTAGTGACATGACTTAAAATTAGCAGTGCAACTGCCACTTGCATCTTGTAAGTTACAGCAAGTAATATTAAAACAAGAATATGATTGATTATAGCTTCTTGGCTTTTTCCCTTTTCCTTCTTAGCTTTAAAATATTTTTCATATTTTCCTTTTTTTTCCTTTCAAGCCTCTTTCCAATCTGTTCTTGATTTTTAAGGAGTTTGAGAAATCATAGGGAAGTAAAGGAGAACTCAGAACAGATTGCTGAAGTGGACAGAAGAGGCAGGTGCCATGCATGTATATAATTTATTGTATATGTGGTTTTGAGAATTTGTATGAGGTAAGCCTCACAAACATGTATATATAACATACATATAGCACATGCATATAAAATGTAGGTATTTAACAAGGTCTGAATATCAGTAGTAATATGAATTGTCCTTTTGTCTAAACAACCATCTGCTCTGTTTTAGTCCTGCCTCATCAGTCTTTTATGACTAGACAGGATTTTTATGTAGATTCTGCCAACAAATTATGTATACCAATATGTTCCCTCTGTTTTTGATAAAACTAGACAGTATTTGGAAACATAGAAACCCCATCCAAAACTGATTACTGTTAAGTTATCAAATAGGATTGCATGGTATTTCGTTGCTAACTGCTTTATTCTGCCATGGAATAGCGTAAGGGCAAGCAAGGGCTGTGGGTTGTGAGGATTTTGTAAGTTACTGAGTATACTTGGAATTTTAGTCAGTGTTTGGCTGACTAAATATTGACTTAAGTCAATATTTAATGCATATTTGGCTTGGTTTTGTAAAAATCAATTAACGGTGAAGGGTTGATCCAGTGGAGTGCCAGATTTTACTCTGAATATTGTTTTCCTGATTAGCTTTAAGTAACAATAACTTTAAATTCATTTAGGCAACGAAATTTTGTTTACAGTTTTAAACTCAATGTATTTTTTTCATGGAGAAGTTGTAATGTTGGTCAAAGTGTCAGACTAGTCTTTAAAAGCCCACTTAATGCATTAATGTAACAAGATTGTCATAATTCTAGTAGTGAGATGTTTCTAGCTTCTGAAATTCAGGCAGGAAACGTGAGATGGGGACTCTGGACGGGGCGTGGTGGTAGGTTTAAAGCAATGGAGGAAGGGTTCCCTGCTGCTGTGGCATTCAACACTTGAAGTGGTGGCTTTTCCATATCCGGGCCCTAATGCCTGTTGATGAGTACTTAACTGCCTGGGTCCTATATTCTAACTCATTTTTCTTCACTGGGCCTCATTTTATGTATTAAAGCTCCATTTGCCAAATAACTCATAGGCTACATTATAATTTAGTTTTCTTTCACATAGTCCTTGCACATGAGCAATTGTAACTTTCAATTATGAAAACTGATTATAATAAACTGAAAGCTGAGTGTTCTTATAGCTTGGAATATATTGACAGCTTTTTCTTGGAAAATTACCTTAATTTCTTTCATCTTTGTTCAGTGTCTTAACTTAAGCTTTTAAAATAAGAACTAATTTTCAGGAGAGCTGTTCTTCTTTCCCCTAATGTCAGAATCCCTCATAGTGATAGCAGGCTAAATTTTCACTGAAGGTTGAAAAGTAATTCTCTTTTTTTAATGGCAACACTGTCAAACTAGTGGTGGAATGATGCAAATAACTTTTGTGGGCTGTAGCTATTACTGTCCTACACATGTAATTTCAGGTGTATTCAGTCTTTATTCAAGCTTGAAACCTAGGCAGCTGATATGATAGTTTGCACATGCCAAGGTTTTAAAGCTTATTGTGTTTTTATTGAAAGCTCCCATGTAAAGTTTCTTTCTCTCTCTCTTTTTTTTTTTTAAGATTTTATTTATTTGACAGATTACAAGTAGGCAGAGAGGCAGACAGAGAGAGGAGGAAGCAGGCTCCCCGCTGAGCAGGGAACTCGAGGCAGGGCTCCATCCCAGGACCCTGAGGTCATGACCTGAGCTGAAGGCAGAAGCTTTAACCCAGTGAGCCACCCAGGGCCCCCCCCCCCATGTAAAGTTTCTAAGGGATGACAGAATAAGCTGAGTTACTCTGCAGTTAAAGGTTTTGTGATTTTTCTCTTAGGTTTCTCTTCTCCGTAAGAACAGTAGAGTGGAATTTCTTCCAAAGCTGTAACCTACAGAATCCCTTTCCTCAGACTTAACTCTAAGACTATTCCAGTAATTCTGTGGGTAGCCCTTGAGAGTACAAGATTTCTTTGTTATAGAGAGAAGTGACCATCTTGGGATGTGAATGCTATTCAGGAAACTTGAGTTAACAGTGATCAGATAGCTACAGTTCTAGTTTATTTGGACTGTATTCGGCTGGGTTCTGGATGACCTACATTGAAGTGGTAACCTAAGTTCAGATGGGCATTACTGTTGTCTAGATTTTGCCCTATACATCTTTATCCTTGTAGGATGGATGGATACTTCTGTCTTTACTATCTTTTACACTTCTTCAGACTATTCTTGAGGTGTTCAAGTATTATCTTCTTGGCCTCTTGGGAGAAACTATAGTCATGCTGGATAGGTAGTTGGATTAGATATGTTCACTTTGAACCCAGGAGCCTGTGGCCCTGGTCTGCCCTTGCAGGGTACATTGCTTTGTCTCTGGTCAAAGGAGACAGTTAGGGATTCTGAAGAGCTTGGCTTGGGTGACGAAGAAATTAAATCTGTTTCCTTTGATAAAAGGGCAGTGAGATTGAGAAGTATGACAGAAGCATGTGGTGGAGAGTGGTTGTTAACTGAAGGAATTCATCCCTGATGGGCTGAATTGATCCTAGATCACCCAGGGCTTCTGCTCTGACTGAATAGTAAGAAGTAGCTACTGTGTTGGATAAAGTATTTTTTGGTGAAAAAGTAGTGGGCTTCTCATTTGATATAATTACACACATAGACGACCCTAGCATTCATTACTGAACCTTTGGATAGGCCTCCTGGAGAACAGTAACAGAATGTGAAAAGTGGCATCTTTGAAATAGAGGACCAGAAAAACGCCCTCAGGCTCTAAAATTGTATACAGAGATCAATCATTAAAGGAAAAGACTAAATAGAAGTTGCATGTAGGGCTGGAATTTTTCAGTGACTCGAGGATTCAAAATATTTTTTTTGAAAATTTTGTATATTATGAAACTTTATGATAATATGGGGGGGGAAGTAGTAAGTATGTTTTCATTGCTCCTCCAGGGTAGATAGAGAGGAATGAGTGTAATTTGCTATGAAAATATTTGTATTTGGACCTCCAGTGATGTTTGTGTGTATTTGTGTAGAATCCATTTTAAGTTTAGTTACATACTTAACTAAGGAACACAGAATTGAGGCTCAAATTGCAGAAGGATAAATTTTAATAATGTCATAACCACAAAAGTGAAGACCAGCTAGCCATTTTTCTTTATACTCAGAATCTTAATTACTATAAAACTTTACTTTAAAAACACCTTTCATAAATTTAATTGGCTTTTTAATAACCAACAAATACAGAGCATGAACTTGACCCCCTGTTGAGGAAACAATCTGTGTAGTTACCTAGTCCTTGAATATCATGAGTTGGGATTACTGATGTTTAGTGTGTATAAACATGTATGTCTTTGGATTGCTTCAGAAATATTTCTTAGTTAAAATAATTTTTTTTTTAAGATTTTATTTATTTAGTTGACAGAAAACACAGCTAGAGAGGGAACACAAGCAGAGGGAGTGAGAGAGGGAGAAGCTGGCTTCCTGTTGAGCAGGAAGTCCGAAGTTGAAGTTGATCCCAGGACCCTGGGATCATGACCTGAGCCAAAGGCAGACGCTTAACAACTGAGCCACCCAGGCGCCCCAGAATAATCCTATTCTTGAAAAATGACCTTTACAATCTTTTCCCACAAATTTTCGTTAGAATTGAGGATTTATGTTACATCAAATTATGTTAAACTTGCATCATGCTGATTAGTAGAGGTTGGAAATTAAAAAAATGTAAATTGATTTTTCTTTTTTGCGATCAAAAAGACTGGTATAACTACATGACTTTCTTCCCCCTTAAAATAGATTATGAGCTACAAAAATGTGGAAAATGAAGAATACATTAAAACTTGTAATGAAGGGAGAAGAGCACTTTTTCTTCAGCTCCATATTGTTTAGTAATTTTAGAGTAGATGTTGCGGAATTAATACTCTAGCCAGTCCTGTTCTGAAGAGGGAGGAATATTTGTGGATCTCTCTAAAGCTAACTGCAAGCAAGTATTTGGATCTTTTTTGAAAGATAAAAGGTGATGAAGCTAATGTTGTGTAGTTCCAGTAGCTTAGTACTGGCAGCAGGAAATGAGCTGTTTGTGAAAATGGCATGAAATGTAATTCAGAGCATCTGTCTAATTTATCAACAAGAACAAATTGCTCAGGTTTTAAAGTATATCAATTATTGTGGGAACCCATTATTGACCTGTCAACCTAATGTTTGCTCAAAACTAGAAAAAGTTTTCCACTCTACTTAAAATAAGCCAAATGAACCTCTTACATTTTAAACATAAAATTTTGAATTTGTACCCACTAACCATAAAAAAAATAAATGCAGACTTGATCGAGGTATAATAACCAGAACCAGGAAAGTGTTTAGCCTGGTCAGTTTCACCTTTTAGATGCACCCTATGTCATCAGTCCTCAAATCCTCTTTCTCTGTCCCTAGCAAGGACTATGGGAGACCTCCACTGGTCTCTAGATTTAGCAGTGTGGAGTCATTGCTGACTGTAAGGTGAGCGTTTTCATTGGGTGGGAGTGAAAACCTGATAGTGTACTGGGTTTAAAGAGAATGGGATATCAAGGGATTGGGGGAAAAATTAGATTTCTCAAAAAAAAGTTTGAGGAATTTTGCATTAATGTCGACCACCGAAGTGGAGAGGTAGCATTTGGGTGGGTGGGTGTGTGTGAAAAAGCATGGACAATTAATGGTATTATGTGAGCTGATAGGAATGGTTATGTAGGAGAAAAGACGGAAGAAGCACAGAAATGATGGAATCGCGTGATTAACTCTAGTACCAGAGGGAATGGGAGCTGGGGCACTGGAGGAGTTGGGTGGAGGAGCTTGAACAGTAACAGTAACTTCAGTAGGAAGGAGAGCAGTGATGGTGTAAGTGGGTGGATCTATTTGTGTGACTTTGTGGAAGTTTCTGACTCACTTTTATCGCCGAAGAATGGCGAAAGCTTTAAGGCAAGAGTGAGAAGGAGGTTAGAGGGGAGAAATAAGTGTCTAGATGAGCATGGGAGCATACGGACCTTGTGTTGGACCTGTGTCTAGTCATTGAGTTTGGGCCATCTCGCTGTCCCTGAGAAGCACATCATGACTTTGAATATTTTTTCATTTGGCTTGAGATGGAGTTATTTGGTGACTAATGGGAATAACCAAACTCCATGTGTAATTCAAAGGTATTTAAAGTGCCCCCAAGCTCTGTAGCTCTGCTGTTGTAAAAATTGGATGAAGGGTCTTTCAGTCAGTGTCCACCAAGTCTTCAGTCCAAGAATGTGCAGGAGTTATTATAGGGGAGTGCTTAGGAGTGGGAAACTCTGGGGCCAGCCTTCCCACTGTTAGTTCTGGGATCCTGGCCATCTGAACTATCCTGTGTAGTTTTCTCATCTAAAAAACTGGAAAGGGAAAACTTACCTGCAGCGCTTAAACAGGGCTCAGGTAATGCCAGTTATAAATAACGATTGCTCACACCTTTCTGCTTCCACACTGTAGCAGCAAGAGCTTTTTAAAAATTTTCTCTGTGGAAGCAGGTCACATTTTTTGGGTCAGATTTCTTTCTCTTGGTCACTCCAGTTTTTCTGCAGTATGTACAAATGCAAAACTCAAATTCAAGTTTACTTTCTCCCGTTCAGTAAGGTGGGTCAGATCCACTCTGCTCTAACAGTAACTGGCACCTTTCTTCTGACTGAGTTGACTGGTGCCCTCCAGTGACTATCTCTTCCTGGTCGTGTGGGAGAGGTTCAGGTGATACAAATACTTCCTGCATGTTTCTTTGTGGGTCTGCAAAAAAATTAGCTAAACACCAAGAACTGAATAAAGAAGAACCGAAGCATGAATGTGATTCTTTATATCATGATTAAAACACCTCATGAACTATTACTTGATTTTGGGGATGGGGTGGCAAAAGATTATCTCTCAGTATTTATCTTACAGTGGAAACCTCACCTAAACTGATTTTCTATATTTAAAAAAAATACTCAAAGAATTTATAGACATTCAGAGGACGTAGAACATTTTTGGGTTTCACCAGAGGGGTAAAACTGCATTGTGCACAAAATGTGCTGTTTTACTCAGAATAGAAGTGCTTGTTAAAAGGAAACATTTTTGTAAAATAGTTGATTGTAATTGAGTCTCGGTGAACCATGGGGCCTGACAGACATGGGAGCTCATGGAAATATTTTACGAAAGCAGGAAATCACTGGATATTGGACCTGGTTCTTACAAGTTTTGTTAAGTGTTCATCATCTGCTGAGTGCAGAGCTCTGTGTAGGGTGCTGCAGGGGAGACAAAGCTTTCTGCCCTTGAGGTATGGGTATAAAATTTTAGGATTTATGCGAACCAACTTTAGTTGGGTCTCCCCCTTTTCCATCCATGCAGCCAGAGTGTGCAGATGTGGCTTTATACTCTGGGGTGATCGTTAACTGATGCCCTGGCTTGTCAGCGGACAGTAGGATTGCAGGAGGCTCAGGTCTGCATGTGACTTCTTAGAGGGTCACTGTGCGTAGCTGTTGTAAGCAGCAGTTACCACATAGCTACATTTTCAAGTTACAGAACATTTAAGCAACTTAGGAATTCTGTGTTGTAGGTGGGGAGGAGACATGGCCAATTCAGAAATGTCATTTACCACCAAGCAGGCTTCAATATTTGATCTTTTCTTAAACCAGTATTTTTATACATGCCTTATTGGTTATGTATAACTTCTTGGATGCTGTTCTTCCTAAAATAATACTTAGTCATTCTTTTTATAATTGCCTTTTTATGGATTATAATTCCATTTTTGATAATATAAAATTTCAAGTATTGAATTTTATTTTGTACTTACTTGTAAATGAATTTTATTATGGCTGTAAGAAAATGGGTGAGTGCTTGATTCAAGATAATGTATACTTATAAAGTGAATATAATCTGTAAAATTATCCTTAAAATGATATCCAGAATATTGTATCACTTAGTATGACAGAGTGTCAAAATTAGGATTTTTTGGGTAACATTTAATACTTAATGGAAATGAATAATAGTAAAGTCAGTAAAAATAAAATACTGATTATAGGATTCAGCAATCACTAGGAATATTGAGTGAAAGTTAAACTAGAATACATAGCAGTGTTATTATATTTGACTGCTTCTTGGATAGACACAGCCTAACTAGAAAAAATTAGCTTTTACTCAGAAAGATGGTATCAAGTTTTAGGTACAAATTTTGATTTCAGTATAAGGTTTTGTTCTCTGTGTGTCAAAAATACTGTAAGTGAACTATTTTTTTAGATGAGAATTATTTACTTTTCATGTGTATATTTTGAGGTAAAGGATATGTTGCTATCAAACTTTTAGCCTATATACTTCGAGCTCTGTTGGAGGCCTAGTGATGACTATTTTATTTTTTAAAGATTTTATTTATTTCTCAGAGCACACAAGCAGGGGCAGGGGCAAGAGAGGAAGAAGCAGGCTCCCCACTGAGGGAGGAGGGTGGAGGGAACCCACTTGCAGTGGCTCCATCCCAGGACCCTGTGATCATGACCTGTGCCAAAGGCAGACGACCAACCAGCTGAGCCCCCCAGGCATCCCCTAGTGATGAGTATTTTAGCAAGCTGACCTAACACTGGCATTGTAGGAAATTCTAGTACTTATATTCCGTCTGTCAGTAGTGTTTATCTATTCTTTATCCCAAACCCTGTTAGGCATTCTAAGGATTATGGATCTGTCATGAGTATTGGGCATGTATTTCCCTAGGAATCTGTTTTGGAGGTATGGTACCAAGTTAACAAAATAGATCTGAAATTAGTAACTTTAACAAGGTAGTTGAGATGATGTCTGTTATTAATAAAACTTCATTGGTTACCTTTTGGTTAATACTTTCCGACTTCTGTATGTTTAATTTTTTTCTATTTTCATACTTTTAGATTTATGGGTCCTTACATTTTAGGTCTTATAAATAGCATATGTGTGGACCTTATTTAAATTGTCAATTGAATGAACCAAATATAATTTTTGTTTGATGCAAGAAGAAATTTGAATACAGTGTAATTGATACTAAGCAATAATTTTTCCTTTTGTCTTTATTTTTTGGATGTGGCAATGGCATTGTGGCTATGTCTTGGGGGAGGAAAAAAAAGAAAAACTCAGAGATGCCCACTGAAATATTTACAGATGAAATAATACCATGTCTGGGGTTTACTTCAGTATTGTTTTTGTTGCCTTTGTGTTGAAAAAGCTGAAAGAATGTGAACACCATTTTTTCTTATAGTATAAAAGTTATTATTCTCCAGTAACCCCCTACCTTAGCTGTGTACAGAAGTCATCAATCGTGAACTAAGACCTGTCTTTAAAATAATGTAATTTTGAATCTTGTTCCTGGATTTTGTTTATAATGAACTGTTAGAAATTTATGATGAAGATAACTGTCATTTACCAAGTACTATTGCATGGTCACATTCATATGCACGTATTCTGACTTGGTAGTTTGTGATGTGAACAAAAGTGTCTTGTGTTTTATAGAATAGTTAATACTGTCTTAGGGAAGGAAAGAAAGTCAGTGATCATTTTCAGCAGTTTAGTTGATGGAGACATATGTTTTCTACCCATAAGCCTGAATATGTATTCTTTTGACATATTTACTGTTTCTATAAACTATGGTGTTCTTAAACATTTCGAAAGTGTGACTTCTATAGTATTTATCCTCTGCTGGTAGATTATTTACAGCATAAACTAGAGTGATAAATTCTGAGAAAAATTCATATTAAAACAACCACAAATTCCCAAGGGTCCATATTTTAGATACCAATCAGTGTTTTTATTAATTCCTGAAAAATTTTGAAGTAACGGTTTTTTATAGTCTGTTTTCTAGTATTCCTCAGACCTGTATGATTTCAGTCTTATTCATTTCATAGCTAAAAGTAAAGTATTGGAAATTTATGAAGTTCGAATGGCATGATATAGGTTGTAAAATTCAGCACTTTCAAGTATTGATATTTCTTGTGGGCGAAGGGCTGAGTAGAGGTGGATAGGGTACAGTTTTTGTTAAATTTAACATTTAACTTTATAGTGGCTTCATAAATGGGCATATACAGCTCATTCTTGTGCCTAAAACTATGATAATTTACTTTTTTTGATGCTGTAAATACTAAGAATTGTGAACTACCTCAGATTTTACCCCACTTGAAGGTAACAAGTCCGCTAGCCCCAGTTTCGTGGACACTAGTAAAAGACGTGAGACCCTTAGATCAGAGATGGACAGTTTATTACTCACAGCAGTAGCAGTAGTCAGGTGATTAGTGATTTTTATGCTAGTTTCCTGGATCTTGTTTCCCACAAGATGATGTGAAGAGGGTCAGAGGACACCTGTTTGTGCTGTGGATTGCATTACCGAGAACTTAGGAATCTCACATTTTTTATAATAAGTAAATGCCCTGGAAGGAGGTAGTACCTTTATTTTACTGGAAAGTAAGTATGCCTGCACTTTGCTCCACAGGTGACACCATCTCTTCCAAACTACCCTTAAAAAGATAGTCTGGAATAAAAATAGTTGACATCTCACTTGTAAGACAGGTAGAAACATGAGAGGCCTCTGGAGGTGTGCTCTCAACAGTATCTACTATCTGTAGTGTTTTGGCTTCTGATGAATTTTCACATGGATTACCCCACTCTGTCAAACAGTCTTATCAGATTAACACTCAGGCCATATCTGTTCACTTCTTCTCATACATAACCAAGAGCACTGTCAGTAATACTTCAAGCAGTAGGAGAAGGCCAACCTGAGCTAGACCCACTGGTAACACCCCAAGAGTCAGTAAAAATATGGTTCATGAAGGCCATATTGACCAGAGCTGTGAGAGTAGCCTCAAGCTTGTCTACAGAACAGGAACACATTGTCCACTTCGCTTCTGCACAGTTGGTGCTGAGACTGAACAGCTGTAGCAGTCTGGTGGACACTGGGTCTCCGCTTAGCCACGAGCTAAGTGAGCCCGTGACTTGACTTCAAGTGGCAGGGTCGGGACTAGAGTTTCCCCCAGAGGGAGAGCTGCCACCTTTTCCTGGAAATCTGAGATGTCAGGTGGGACCCAATCTAGCTCATTCTTGAGTTTATCATTTCTGTTTGTCACAGGACACTTATGGGCCTTTTCCAACTTGATAGTAATTGAGTTCAAGTTGAGGCATCCTCAGTCACAGTATCAGGCCAGAGAGTCACAGGGCTTCTGTGGGTCAGACAGTTTAAACAAGAGCCCAGCAGCATGCTCATCGTGCTCATCACTGGTATTTTTTTTTTTTTAAGGATGGACTTGGTAACCGTGGCAGAGAGATGAGGAATCAAAAACCCCGAGGCAGGTCTCTAGTTGGAGGCTGCTCCCTATCTCGCTCAGTGCTCCAGTTGGTAAAACCATTAGTCACAGAGACTTGTCACTCAGAGGTCAGTTGGGTTATGGAGCCCAAAGGTTAAGAGCATGCCACAGATTGTCAGATGATTTCCCACAGAGCCTCTTTGTCCAGGCCACTTTTTTTTTTTTTTAAGATTTTATTTATTTGACAGAGATAGAGAGGAAACACAAGCAAGGGCAGTGGGAGAGGGAGAGGCAGGCTTCCTGTGGAGCAGGGAGCCTGATGCGGACCTCGATCCCAGGACCCTAGGATCGTGACCTGAGCCGAAGGCAGACGCTTAACAAATGAGCCACCCAGGCACCCCTATTCAGGCCACTCTTGATGGCTGCTGATTCGTAGATGAGCATACTCAAAGTACCAAGTAGAATGCTCAAGTGCGGCATGTAGTGCGCAGAGTCTGATGAGGTATTGGGTCCCCTCTTGGTGGTGGTAGGGGGAATTGAAGAGGCAGTGGATTTCCTTGACTGTCAGAGGGATTAAGCCTGGATTGGTTCACTTAATCCTGAGAAATGTAACTAAGGAAAGCTCTCCTATCTTGTGAGGGTTACTAACGACCTTTGCAGGCAAAAGTGTGATAACACCACAGTCAGGACTGTTGAGAATGAGGCTTCACTTTCTCCTAACCAGCAGGATCTCCTTTATAGTGAAAACTTTGGATGTCAGAGGACATTAAATCCCAACCTGCCTACTGGTACCAAATAGGCTGAGGAGTTTTAGATTTCCCTAGGGGTATACTTAGAGGCCTTGTACCTGACTGCAAATCACCCTTGGGCTTCAGGTGCCTGTGGGAAAGAAATTGATGGTAGTGCCCAAGACAGTGACCAAGTAGCATCAGTCTGTAGTGGGTTCAGTTACAGTCACAGCATTGGAATGGTCTAGAGCAACAACTGAATTTAGTCAGTGATGGTTCCACTCTAAGCCTCCAGCTCCTGTTAGCCTTTTTCATTGGCCACATATGGCTGTTAATTGTGTTGAGATATTATTTCCCTTACTGCCCTTCTTCCTGTAAGTCCTTAACTAAGAAGTCCTTAACTAAGGATAGGATTTTGCTTTCCCTCCTGGGACTCTATTTTTAAAGATTTTATTTATTTATTTATTTAGAGAGAGAGAGAGAGAGAGAACATACATGAGAGAGCATGGGGGTGGGAGAGGCAGAGAGAATTTCAAGCAGACTCCACTCTGAGCATGAAGCCCAACATGGGGCCAATCCCACGACCCTGAGATCATGACTTGAGCTGAAACCAAGAGTCAGACCCTTAACCAATTGAGCCACCCAGGCACCCCAGCCTGGGACTCTTTTTTTGTCGTTTATTTGTTTCAGTTGGTCCACTACAGGGAAAAGGGAGCAGGAGCAATTTACATGTTTGATAGTTATTTACATGAAGTATTTCTTCCTCTGGATAAATCTCTAGCACTTAGGGATAGGGAAGTACAAGCCTTTCACACATAATTCCTAATACACATTCAGATCTGGAAACAACAACTACAGTATATAGGAGAGCCCCCTATAAGGTCACCTACTCTGCTCCAGAGAGAGACCTCTGTCTCCCAAGTGTCTTGACTATACAGATATCCTTGAAAAGATCGTCCAAAACAAAGGTAGTCAGTGCTTCTCTTGAAGGTGGACAAAGATGGAAGCAACTTGTAGAGAACTGTCTAACAGTAAATATGACCTTGACACCCTGTAGCCTTCTACTGTCCTTGGAGTTCGGAGTTCTGTTTGTTTTATTGGAATGCAATCACATCTTTTCTGTCTTTTCAAATTTTCCAAAGTTTTGATTCAGCGATGTTTGAATTTTTATACTTCAGTATTATTGCCTCAGAGTGATCCTGAGAAAGGATTGGCCAGTTTTGTGTTTGCTCTGATTAATACATACTCGGGTTTCCTTCCTTTTTGCTTTCAGGAACCCCCCTGGCTTCAGATTTTCCTTTTCACTCACTGTGTCGTATGGATTTTCCCCACTCCTTTCAATGTCTCTTATCGTAATTCTAGTTATTCAGTAAGGTTTTCTGTTGATAATTGTTCTGTTATCAAACATGACTGAACATTGATTACATGGCAGTCACCTTATGCCCTAGGCCATAGTAATGAACAAAAGAGGTAAGATTCTCTACTTTGGTAGGCTTTGTGCTAAGTATTGATGATTACTATCCTCACACCAGCTTAATGGGAATGACATTATCTCCCCTTCCCTCCCTTTGAGCTCTGACATCCATGGTGGTTGCCCTCTTCACCTCTGACCTCTCAACCCTGCTGCCCCCACTCTCCGCGTCTCCCCTCCCCGCAACACATTTTTGCATGTGTGCTCGCCTGCCATGTTCAGGCTTACCTGAGTTCACAAAAAGAAGAGGAAGAAGGTAATAAATATATTTCTTAAGTAATAAGTTTCTTCCCACATTTGTATGCATATTTCGTGTATGAGCTTTTTTTTTTTCTTTTTCAAGGGACATAATCCAGTGTTCTTGAGAAATCAGTGACTCAGTGACCTTATTTGGAGGACACAATCAAGTAAAAACTTTGAATAAAAGTTACAGCTAGGTAGTTTTTCTTGGTGTAAGAGATGTTTTCCCCCCTTCTACTAATTACACCAACACATTTAGTAGATCTTCATATTTTATTTATTTAAATTTTTTTTTTTTAAAGATTTTATTTATTTCACAGAGGGAGAGAGATCACAAGGAGGCAGAGAGGCAGACAGACAGAGAGAGGGGGAAGCAGGCTCCCCACTGAGCAGGGAGCCCGATGCGGGCCTCGATCCCAGGACCCTGAGATCATGACCTGAGCCGAAAGCAGAGGCTTTAACCCACTGAGCCACCCAGGCGCCCTTCATATTTTATTTAAGACAAAGTGTGACCATCTTCCTCGGATCTTACAGAATGAATTCTGCAGCGTGCTTGTGATTCTGGGCCAGGCCAAGAATGTTGCACGAGGTGACATCCACTCAAATACCACATGTTGCCTATAAACAATGAATTGGTTGTACATATGTGCCCTTGAGATAGTCGTGTAAATGTTATGAGTGCATGGCATTCTTTGGTGATAGGAGTATTCTCAGTGAAAACCTACTAGCCACATTTAATATTCAAAACGGAGTTCTGAGGAATTAGTAAAATTTTTCACTCTAGAGTTGGGTAACTGGTTGGGAGGAGACTGGAAAAACTTATTTTTCACTTAATAGTATATCATAACTTTTGACGTTGATTCCAAGTCCATTAATTCAGTAAAAAATTAAAAAAAAATACCCCTACAATTTTGATCAGTTAAAAATAATTCTAGTTTGTTTCTCTAAACTGTTAATGATCTTTTGTCATTTGTTCCTTACAAAGGAAAGGAAAACACACATATGGTTATAAAGTGGGNATCCCTACAATTTTGATCAGTTAAAAATAATTCTAGTTTGTTTCTCTAAACTGTTAGTGATCTTTTGTCATTTGTTCCTTACAAAGGAAAGGAAAACACACATATGGTTATAAAGTGGGAACTTGCCATAAGATTCAGTGTAAAAGTGCCAAGAAATTTACTATATTTCAAACCTTACATTGTTCTTGGAAAATCTTGAGTATTTATATTTACAGAATATTTAAATATCTTGCTATTTAAAATTTGTTATTCCAGGTTTTTATAAGTTTGGCCCACAAGACAGCAAATGAATAGTTAGCAAAAGAAAACAATTTTTTATACCAGCCAGTGGAAGAAACTAGCCCTAGACCCTCTAGTTTATGATATTTCATGGANTAGCAAATGAATAGTTAGCAAAAGAAAACAACTTTTTATACCAGCCAGTGGAAGAAACTAGCCCTAGACCCTCTAGTTTATGATATTTCATGGATTCACATTATAAATTTGTCTTCAAAGAACAAAACTAAATCTTATTGGTTCTAGTATCTTCACCAAAAACAATGCTATAGGTGTTCAGTATTCAATGCCAACTACTTAATGAATTTTGAACAAAAGGATAAATGAAATATAAAAGCAAACCAAGACACACAGTTGACTGAAAAATTTGGAACAGAGTAACTGACATAATTGAGTAAATACTTGCTTTCAAGAAGGTGTTAGCGACATGTTACCAGATGGTAAGAAAAACTACATCTTCATTTTTACTTAAGGAACTAAATTTCATTTTTTGGTAATATTTTCCTCAAGAGGAAAATCTTGAGTTGTTTTCTCTTAATTTTATTATGTTTGTTAGTAATGGATTTCCTTATACCTCTTTTCTCTTGTAAGTCTTCTCTGTAATTTTTCATTTTATTTTAGGAGGTTTCCTTAACATACCTTTTATATCTATAGTAAAGTCTTTTTTTTTTTTTTCAGTGAGTATTGTTTACTCCTTGTGTTGATTTTTCATTATAATTTATTTGTCCTTCCCCATGCCTCCCTCCTGCATGACTTTTCTTCCTTCTGTTGTTAGCCTCATTCTCATAATATCCTCAGATCTCTGAACATCATCCTTAAGGAAGTTCTCCTTTGATCCCTGCAACCATCTTGAGGTGGTAGTTCTGTAATTCCTTGCTCTTCTTCTTTAATATTTTTATGTATCCTTAGATATCTCTGAACTTTTTCATTTAGCAATGAAACTCTTGATTGGTTTAGGAAGGTGTGAATTTTCTTTATGGTTGTACGGGCTTATCTGTCCATATGGATTCTTCCCTGAAGGAAATCTTCAGAAATTCAGGCCTCGTGATGAGAAATTAATATCTTTTAGAGGGCACAAGAGTTTTTATTGCTAACATTGGGGTATTAGGGCCCTGGATGGAATTTTTTCCCTTTTCTCTAATTGTTTCAAACAATATAGTTTTAAATTTGAAATCAGTTTTATATGCAGATAGAATTTTTAATTCCAAACAGTTTGAGAAATGGATGCGCGTTATTTAATTCTTCAGATTAATTCTCTTGATGAAAAATTTCAGAATAATCTTGGCCCTGAGTCCACACATGCTAATCCTAGGTTTATTCTTATACTTCTACTTCATTTTATTTCTCACTTAACCTTATGTTAATCATCTGTCTTCTGCTAAATTCTGGTATATTTGAGAGCAGTATTTCTATCTGTAGTACCTTTATGTTAAGCTTGTATAAATGCCAAGCAGAAGAAAATATGGATATATAAATAGATAGGAGAAAATTGAGGCCCAGAAACTGACTTTTAAAAAGCTACAGGTACATATTGAGTTTATTATTTGTTGAGTGCTGCAGGTAGAATTGTCTACCAGACCTTATGGAGCCCATGCTCAGCTAATGATGGTGAAATGGAACTCAAGTCCAATATTACCTCTTGGTCTACTTTACCTTTCTCTACCAGGAATTAATGAGAAACTGTAGGAGGGTTATAACAGGTAAATCCATTATATTGTTTGGGATCAGAGTTCATTTGTGCTCAGGAGACTTTCCTATTTGGTAGCAAAGATAAAAATTAGATCTATGATTGGGGTGCCTGGGTGGTGCAGTCAGTAAAGTGTCCTGACTCTTGGTTTTGGCTTAGGTCATGAGGTCAAGCCCTCATCGGACTCCAGACTCACTGTGGAGTCTGCTTGAGACTTTCTCCCTTCCCCTCTACCCCTTCTCCTCCTGTCCCTTCCCCCTGCCCCCTAATAAATAAATAAATAAATCTTAAAAAAAAATAGGTCTATGATTTCTTTTATGTTGCTTTCTGGGTCCTAATATATATGTTTATCAATTCCTGTTTTCCTCCTCTCCCCATTGTGCTGCGGAATAATATATTTAACCTGGGGATAGGCCTGCACATAGTTTTTCTTTTTGTTCCATGTAGTCCGTTTGCCATTTAGCTTAATCACTCTGACTTCTAAAAGAAATCTGACCACAAACTACTGTTTTTTTCTGCTTGATTCTTGGTTTTCTACTTTGTTTCTCCCTCTATAAAAAGTTGTATAGAAAAATGAGGAAGTCCTCCCATGTATAACCATGCCACTATTTTAGGATTTTTTACTTTTTGTATTTTATTTTCTAAAGATTTTATTATTTGACAGAGAGTGAGAGAGCACGAACAGAGGGAGCAGTAGAGCAAGAGGGAGAAGCAGACTCCCCCCGCCCCCACTCCCCCACGAGCAAGGAGCCTGATGTGGGGCTCCATTCTAAAATCCTGGGATCATGTCCTGAGCCGAAGGCAGACACTTAAACAACTGAGCCACCCAGGCACCCTTAGGATTTAATTTTACTTTCTTCCTCATGTCTAATAGGTGTTGAAGAAAAATATTCAAACTATTGAAAAATTATTCAGTGACGCTCATTAAAGTACAGTAAGTCTTTATTCAAGGGAGGAGCCATGGCTGTTGGTGCAGGGACCACTTTAGTGGGGTCTTAGTGTGGGACACAGATTTGATGCAGCTCCGAATACAGCAGGAGTGGGTGGGAATTTGTAGCTAAGGAGCAGGGTCGGGATCAGTAGATGGAGAATTACTGAGGAAGTATCAGGGGTAGGAGGATTCTGGCTTAAATGATCTAACAGGATTCTTGGTAAAGGCAGGCCGAACATGATCACCCAGGCGATGCTGGGGGACAAGGGATTTGATCTGATCTGGGGGGCGATCAGATATTGGGGGTGTAGTGGGGCTGGTCATGGGGGAGGGAGTTCTGTTTAAACTGACTCAGCAGGATTCTTGCTAAAATTGGACAGTGTGGGAAGAACAAGGAAATCCCAAAAGTCTGGTGCAGTTGGAAAAAGAATTGAGGTAGTCTGAGTAGAGTTTGGTCAGTGAGAGATCTGTCATAGGCAGTATACCATTTGCATCTGGAGACTGTTTTTATTTTCTTGTTTGACCAAGTTCTTCTAAAGTCAACTTTGATACCATACACATATAATTTGTATTTGAAGAAAACCACGTTTGACTTAGAGCTTTGTATTAGCTGTGTTTTGTTCACTGCTGGTTTTGATGTAATGTGTGTTAAGATTAATTTGGTCATGTATGTGATATAGTATATAAGTTAACTATAATATGAAAAATCAACAATAACAATGACAATTCTAGTTACCTACAGTGAATGTCTGCTCAATACTCTTTGCAGGTAAAATTATTTTTTGTTTTTATTGCAACCCTTTCAGCATCTGTAGGAGCCTCCAAGCACTAAGTCATATCTTTGTGTGATATACTCAACCTCCCATGCATTCTTTCCAGTTTTGTTTTGTTTTTTTAACTTTAGATATGCAGTCTTTCATGAAATGTTAACAAACCCAGGGGTTTGGAAGTGATCCATTTTTCCAGTTTATCTGTTCTCTTGTTTTAAGAAAATGTTTAAGTATACCTTTCTGTTGAAAGTTTTACCTTAGATATTATTTTATTTATTTTAAAGTTTAGTTTATTTATTTAGAGGCAGGGGAGGGGCAGAGAGAGAGGGTGAGGGGAGAGAATCCTAAGCAGACTCACGCTGAGTGCAGAGCTGACTGTGGGTCAGTCTCACGGCCCTGAGATCATGACCTGAGCTGAGATCATGACCAGAGCCAAAATCAAGTTGGACGCTTAACCGACTGAGTCACCCAGGTGACCCTAGATTTTTTTTTTTTTTAAAAAGAAGTCCTCTGCATATACAGAATTTCAAAGAAAGCGCTAATTGTTCTATGTATTTTTCATTGATACTTATTAAACTGCTACTTTTTGTTTCATTTTGTGTTAAGGCTCTTTGGAGGAAGCATAAGACTTTTGTTAAGAAACTTTCACACTTGCATGGTCTCTAGCTGTTTGTTTTTCCATGAATTCTAAAGACACCTATTTTTTTCTGTCACATTTTAACCTTCCTAAAATTGGAATGGCACCTTGCATTCAATGTCAGTGAAGTGACTGTTGTGACCTAGTTGTATGAAAAATCATTCTTGGAAACATTCTGGTGAGCTCTGGCTTAGATTTGACAAAACAGATATTACTTTTAAAAAATCAGTACATTCATTATATATAATTTGGGAAACAAAAAAACTTAAGTAATCTCTGTGCCCAGGGTGGGGTTCAAAGACATGACCCTGAGATCAAGCATTGCGTTCTCTCCCAAATGAGCCAGCCAGGCACTCCTGGGAAACAATTATAAAAGACTGATAGAAGGAAGAATAGTAGTATAAAAAAGAACTTTATTTACATAGCATTCAGGAAAATTTCAGACATTCAAACAGGACTTGTAAATGCTGAAATCGCTACCAAAATTATCCTTTATTCTTGGGATTCCCTTAATTTTTCTCATCTGTCGTCTGCTTCTTTGAAGGTTCTTAGGCAGCCTCTTACTGTTGGAAACTCAGTGGTTGTTGATGGGTTGCTGAGAATCTTCCATTTAGGCTTTCCCAAGTGTTTTTGTTTTTGTTTTTGTCTTTGTTTTTCTAAATCAAACTCCAGGCCTCAGACCGCTTGGGATTTGGATGACATGTTGTCATAAGTAGGAAATCAATATAGGGATGGAAGGGGCAGCTTAGAGGTTAACCACTGAGGCTTCAGTGTGAAAGGCAGGCTTTATTCTGCCATTTGGCAAGTTACTTTCTTTTTCAACTCTTAATTTTTCCTTTGACAAATAGGAGAAGTAATATTTCCCCCATAATTTACAGGGATTAAGTGGTACATGTGTAATACTTTGATTTCCAGCTTGCGGTTTCCTTTTTATTCTGTATTCAGTGAGTACTTAAGAAGTACGTCCTCTGTGCCAGGCACTATGGATACAGCCCCAAACAATAAGAAATTCATGTCCTCCTAGAGCTTCTTTGCTAGTTGGGGAGAATCTCTCGTACTTGATAGATAGTAAGCATTCAGTAAATGTTACCTTATTGCAAGAGAAGTTATTGTATAACAGTCTGTGTAACAGTATAACTTGCTGTATAATAAAATGATAGCACCTTATTATTCTTTAGAGGCTGACAATACTTGGGGAAATGAGAGCTCTAATTATCTCCTCATACAGCCCTACCTTATGGTTCCTGCCATATCCGTGCTCAAAGGGAGGAACTGCCAAGAGTCCCAGATGACAGTTTGCTGTGTTGGCACCTATTATTCACATGCTGATGGGATAAATTTTCGGGCTTTTATATACTTGGGAGCAGATTTAACCTGTCGTCTTTAGATTTCACCTGTCGTCTTTAGATTTCACTCATAATCTTACGTTCTTTTTAGCTTTTTGAGCAGTCTGTAATTTCAGAAGCCCTACCTCCTGAATCATAATGGTGAAGAACATGAGTTGATTAGCAAAAACAATGTTAAGAGCTATTTCATTTTAATTTTAGTGTGTCAAGTCTAAAGACATTCATAGGCTTACAGCTATCTGGAACACCTTGACATTGCTCTAAGCAGTAAGGCCAATAATAGCCATATCAGAATGGAGATTTTTAAGAATATCAATTATTTGAGTCTTCAGAATCTTCAGCTGAAATCAATGGTAAGGGGAAGGTGGTGATCATTACTTAAAATTCCTAAAATGTATTTTACTATGTGCCTACTACATCTGTCTCTGGGTTTTTTCTGTGGCCATTATCTTTGTTAAAAGATAAACTGAGGCGCATTAAAATTTTTCAAAAGTGTATTGAAGCAAACATCTTCTTGAATCAGGCAGCCACAGGCTGAAGTAGTTAGCAGTGTTCAGCTGCCAGGAGCTAGGGGCAAAGCTTTTAGAGGGCAGCCATGGAAGCAAGGCAAGGAAATTATTTGAATTGGTATAACTTAAGTGGTTGCCTCACGTGGCAAAGCCTGGTTAGGTGATGATGGTTAGTTCTTAAATTTCACTTACTCAGATACCAGTGCATTTACAATCGAGTCTGGCTTCGGTTTCCATTTCCTTACATAAGTTACCAAGGCATTAGAGTTACCCCGGTCTAATGACCTTCTTAAACTCTGCTTTTTCCCATTCACAGTATTGCTGGGGGGTGGGGTGGGGTGGTGGGGGTGGTGTGTGTGTGTGTGTGTGTGTGTGTGTGTGTGTGTGTGTGTGTGTGTTTGACCTTTTTTGCATATGATATTTTTTCTGCAAGGAGTGCTGTACTTCTTCCACCTGGGGCACTATGGCTTACCCTTCATGAGGAGCTAGAACAAGTTTTCTGTGACTAACACCCCTACCTCAGGACAGAGAAGGGTTATGATTTTTCTTAAATGTAGGATCTCCTTGTACTTGGGAAGTTGGTTTCTTTAATCTGTTGTTCTTTAGATTGTTTATTTTGAGACTTAATTCCTTCATTCGCTGCAAAACATTAATAGCCACCTTAATATCAGTCCCTTATGGCCTCACAGGGAAATAAAGACTTTTAAATACGAAGATTAGTTTCTGTTAGAAAATCAGAATATTATGATTATTGCTGGTTAATACCTACTATGTTTTATTCTGGTGTCTTAATTCCATAAACTTTGATTTAGAAGCCTTACTACATTCATAAATATTCAAAAAGTTGGTATAAAGAAATAGCAAGACTAACTTAAGTAATGGTTTTGATTGCATTGATGGTATCATTGAGAAATCATTTTATTGACAATTAAAGAAGGAAAAAATGCGTTACAGTCTGACACAGTGCTGAGATATCACTGATTCTACAGTACACTGTTGCCTCCTCAAATGCATTTTAGAGAAGTTAAAATGTGCAAAAATGTTGATTTTAAAATCAGTGAAATACGGTAACGCCATATATACCCTCTAAGGAAAGATTTAAGACCTTCGTCAAGGAATAGAATGAGAGATTGGTTTCCGTTTGCTTTCCTTTCCTTCATTTGCCCTTTGGTAGGTGAGCAAGTGAGCAGTGAGGTCCGCAGATGCCAGATAGCCGGGAGATGGGGGTGTCAGCCTGAAAATGGGAAATAGCAGAGCCAAGTGAGGGTTTACTGGGGATTAGAGAATTGCAATTCAGGGAGCACAGAATCAGGTTAATACCAACACTGTGTTCCTGCTTTAGAGTGAAAGCAAGGGGTTTTTATGAGAAGAAGGAAGAGAGAGCAATTATATGAAGTAAGAGAACAGAAGTTTCTTGTGGGTGTCGTAACAAGCTAAGCTGCTCCGGTTATGTGTTGAGAGGCTGCTGATTTTTATCTTTGGAAAGTCCCTGTCAGTCTCGTGATTCTGTGTCTGTTTCGCTGACTTCTCCAATAGTCGTCATTTTGCCCAGTCCACAGGTTTCGGCCCAGTTGAAACAAAGGCAGGTGAGGTGGTTTCTCTCCAGTGGCCACTCCAGCTCCTTTTGAGAAAGGCTCCAGTCACGTCAGTTGTTCAGAGAACTAGATGAAGGATCTGAGAACCCACCAGATTATATGATCTGCTTTTGTAATGCTGAACATAACCTACAGATAAAATAAGAGAATTATAAGTGGATAATTGATTAGTCATATTTCTCATTAAAATTATGGATAAGTGTTTCATCATGTTCTAGCAACTTTGTATTATAGGACGTTTTATGGGAAATAGCACAAGCTGCCCTGTATAGTGATTTGGAACTAAAAATAACATTGGATGCATATTGAGATATTAGCTGACTTCAGAACCTCACATGAGGGGCTCCTGGGTGGCTCTTCGGCTAAGCGTCTAACTCTTGATTTTGGCTCAGGGTTGTAAAATCAAGCCCTGCTTTGGGCTCCATGATCAGCACAGAATCTTCTTGACATTCTCTCCCTCTGCACTTCTATTTAATTGCTCTATTTATTTTTTTTTAAAGATTTTATTCATTTGAGAGTGAGTGAGAGGGTGAGAGCTTGAGCACCTGCACACAGGCTGGGTGAGGGAGAGGGAGAAGGGACTCCCTGCTCAGCAGGACCTTGGGATCAGGACCTGAGCCAGAGACTGATGCTTAACCCTTGAATTGCTTTTAATTAAAAAAAAAAAGTGAAATGTGTAAATAATGAGGTGAGAAACCTGTTTCAAACCCCAAATTAACTTCTATTTGTTTCGTTATTTACACTCCTCCTCCTCTTTCTTATTTAGCTCTAGCCAAATTGACTTTGCCCATGTTTCTCTGACCGTTCAGAGCAAGTAGTGGCCTGAGTCTCTGCACTGCCCGGTCCTTTTCCCACGGGGAGCCTTGGGCCCCATCTCTCACTTCCTACTTGTATTTCAACTCCTCAGAGTCTAGATATTCTGTAGTGACCTACCCTCTCCTTTTCTGCTTCGCTGACTTATTTCGCTCCTTAGTATTCATTATTGTCTAACATTGTATTTTACTTATTTTGTATTTTTTCAGTTTTCTCGTGAGGAGCATAAACTCCTTGAGGCCAGATTTTCATCGTGGTACCCCTTATACCTAGAACAGTTCTAGGCATGTAGGAAGTGTTTAGTAATACCTGGTGAATAAATAAAACTACAGTGGCATTTGTGGTTATTTTTCTTGTATAAGAGAGGTTGAATTACAAAGTGTGTGTATGATAAATTGCTTTCCATATAGATCATGAATAGTTCTGCTTTAAAATTTAATCATTGGGCGCCTGGGTGGCTCAGTGGGTTAATACCTCTGCTTTCGGCTCAGGTCATGATCCCAGGGTCCTGGGATC
>LNAC01000182.1:4097332-4110308 GCA_002007465.1 Ailurus styani
AAAAAAAATTAATCATTGATTAGATAAAACAGAGTGAAAGATTTCAGATATACTACAAAAATTAGTCACTGGGATTAGGTGTCACAACTGAATGCAGTCGGTAGAGATTTTTCTGGCGAGTAAAACGAAACAAAAACCAGTTTGATTATGGTTGTCCCCCCCGCCTTTGGTACAAATCACTTTCTGTTTACTGAAATTTTTCATTCTGTGTCTCTCTGTATGAAAGAAGAATTATTAAACTTATGAGGCATTAAAATTCCTTCCAGGTTAAATGTAGGACATTCAAATTACTTGTCTACTAAAAAATTTTTTTTAAGGCTTTATTTATTTATTTGACACAGAGAGAGAGATTACAAGTAGGGAGAGTAGGAAGCAGGCTCCCTGCTGAGCAGAGAGCCCCATGCAATGCGGGCCTCGATCCCAGGACGCTGAGATCATGACCTGAGCCGAAAGCAGAGGCTTTAACCCACTGAGCCACCCAGGCACCCTAAAATTTTAAAATTAAAGTGATTATTAAATTTTATTTACAGTCAAGAAATAGGGAACTTTATTTTTCTTTTTTAAAGGTTTTATTCATGCTGAGACTGAGATAAAATAGTGTGAAGCAGTTGATAACTGCATTTCATTGAGTTTATATCAAGCTGACTCGACATACTTTGTCCCTTTAGGTTACCAGACATCTAGGGATTCAGAGCATCATTCTTTTTCAAGAGCAGTGATTGCAAGAGACGGTCTCCAGCTGCTTACTAAATACTCAGGAAATTTGCAAGGCACTTGTTAGGTTGTAAATGGCCATGGCCATTTGCAGCATGGAAATAGGCAAGTGCTAGAAATCCGGACTTCATCCTCTATCGATTTGGGCTAGTAGTTCACAGTGTAAGTTTGCTAATGTTTATCAACTTATAATGTCACTGGTATTCCCTTAGATTCCGATAAGGTTTTTTTAAGGGCCTCTTAATGGTTTTTCTTTACATTAAAAAACAATGCTAAGATTTGTATTTCTGTTCATACAGGTTATGATGTTATTGGAAACAATTTTATAAGACATAGAAAGTCTTAAAGATGAATGGAAAATTAGAACACTATAAAATTATGATGGGTAATTTTGTGAGCAGGTGTGCATGTGTTGAGTTCTGGGGGTAACTCTTTAGTGATAAAGGAAACAACACAATGATTGGTTTTGTAAGTTCATATTACAAAATAGCTATTTCAAGACTTCTTTGTGCCAGGATCTATGCTCAGTTTTGAAAATAAAAGGGATAAGTAAATTATTTTTTTCTACATGCCTAAAGTATATAACCTGTTATTGTATATTAGTGAAAAGAATTAAATAGTACAGTTTATAGGTGAGAATAATTAGTGGGGGAAAAGAGAGTGAGAGGTAGGGAAAAGGTAAAATACTTGCTCTAGGTTTTGAAAGATAAGTTAGGTCTTTCTTAGAGCCGACAACTACGTTTGAGTATTTATTTTTTTCAGACATCATACAACTCTCTTCATATGTGTTTTTTCACTGAATCTCCCATTATTACAGCCCACACTTTGCGGACTCAGACATGTTAAATTTCTCAAATATCTCAAAGTCACACAGGTAATAAATGACAAAACTGGGAATTGAACTAGGTCTGTGGAATCCCACAGTTAACGTTCTTAATCACTGTGCTATTCTAAAGAGCATTTAAGGCAAAAGGGAAGCCACGAACAAAGACATGGGATCTGTGGAGGTGCCTGATGTGTCTGCAGAATAGAGAACCAGTCTAGACCAGGCCAGTAGACTAGAACCCAGGAGGAGTTGAGATGGTAACTGGAAAGCCTAGGGCCTGACACAGCCGCTGCCCAAACAGGACATGCTCTTCAGTCACTGATATATTTGGTCAGTGTTACTGAACACCTCTGTGTGCCATGCATTTTGCTTGATGTAGAGATTTGGAAATGAACACAGAGCCTTGGTCTTCAAAACCTGAGCCTAGTAATGATAACAGTATTTTTGGTTAGTGTCTTTCTTCCTTTGCTTTCCCTTTCTCTTTCCGTTCCCCTTTCCTTTCCTTTTTTATTTGAGAGAGAGAGTCCTAAGTAAACTGCACGCTGAGCGTGGAGCCTGACATGGGCTTGATCTCATGACCCTGAGGTGCCACCTGAGCCAAAATGAAGAGTTGGACAGTTGGACACTTACTCGACTGTGCCACCCAGACACCCCTCGGTTATGATTTCTTGCTTTGCACACTTGCCTAGAAAAATTTTCTTCATTTGACCTTCAGACCTAAATTTCTTCAGTTTTATTAGTTTTATTACTTCATGACTATATTTAGGTATATATATCATATATAGATGTATATACCATATGTAGTTAGATACTGTCAAACCATATGTATATATTTATACACACACATTCTCTCTCTCTCTCTCTCTCTCACAGAATTTACTCTGGTATGAGGCGGGACATTTAATCCATCTTTATCTTCAATTTTCATCTAAACTGGGGGCCCCTTTGTTTTCCCTGTTGAACCACTAGGTTGTTCTAATTTAAGTGCTGCAGCTCTTGACTTAAAGAGTGCATTGTGCATGCTGTTAAAATCCTTTATAAAGTTTGGTAAACAAATACTAAATGAATTTGAATAAATGAACCAAAATGCAGAGATTGCTTTCTTCTAACTAGCATGTGGGTGGTGCTACTACCCCTCACCTGCCTTTGTCAACTTATTTTCTGACAGAACAGAATTACCACTTTGAGGTCTATCTCAGCTGTTTTCAGTTTCTAATCGGATGTAATCTGCCATTTTTGCTCACAAATCCCCCCAATCTCCTTCTTAAAAAGCTTTTAAATGGAGTGCAGAGTTGATTTCACCACCTATATTATATAAGGACAAATACAGAAATAGTTAATGATTTCTCTCTCCCCTTTTGATTCTCATTCTCGTAAGGTAATTGGTTTTTAGCTTATTACACCTTTTTCTCTGTTCATTTCTGTCAAGTGTCAACCTTAAAAGTAGCCAGTTACTTTACCAGCAAAATGAGTTTATCAGGGAATGGCAGAGAAATTGCAACTGGGACAAGTAAACTATGGTGAACCATGGGCAAGTCTGAAGAGACAAAGGCAAGGTCAGCTTTTACTAGGTTTAAGGAAAAAAAAATGGGTAGAGTTATTTTGAATGGAATTTCATTGGAGAAGAACAAGAGTTCGAAGTTGGGGTGTCTTGCTGGCTGCAGGAGGTGGTTAGTGCCTTGTTGCTGGGGCAGGGAGGGATCTTCCCTTGCCCCAGCGGAAAGTAAAATTCCTATGTGAAAAGTGCCTTCCCTTGTCAAAATAATTCTTAACCTTCCTGCTGGAATTGCAGGCCGAGTGAGTGAGAGAGAGTGTGTGTGTGTGTGTGAGAGGCGAGCACACATGCACGAGAGCGCCCTCTGCAGGGCTCCCCTCTCCATGTTCAATGAGGTTCCCTTTACTGGTGTGTAGCTACTGAAAAGTTCTTCGTGAGAACAGTAGAAAAATACTAACAGAATTAGGACTTGGGTACATTCTTAAATATAACACTGATATATAAAAATCTTACCATAAGCTTTGAAGAACAAATATCTCCAGAGTGTTTATGGCATATTTCAGTGCTAAGGGGAAAAACCCTATGTTCTGTTCTGTAGAGTGAGTTGTGTGTTTATTTGCCGTCTTGAGAATCTGGTTTTAAGTCCTCTTCCCCAGCTTCCTAACAAGCACTTAAAAACAGTTGAATAGTGTAAATTACTTGGTAATTTTTGGGAGGAAAATTGCTAGATAGTAGTCCACAAATAATCTGTTTTTCATTTTTACTCTAAAACTCAATGTACTATTTTAGTAATTCTTTGTTATATTTCAGTGTGGTGGTCAGTGCTTGTTGGCCAACATCTTTGGTGGGGAGGTGGATGTTGCCTGGCGTGTTCTTTTCTTTCCATTGATTAAAATTTTATGTCACTTTTTTAAATTCTGTAAGCACAGGGTGCCAGATTCAAAAGGTACAAAACATTAACAGATAAAATTAATGCTCCCTTCTATTTTTGTTTTCTAACACCTTTCCTCTTCGATATTCTTGGCATTTACAAAAATACATGTATTTTCTTTTTTTTTTTTTTTTGAAGATTTTATTTATTTTTTTATTTGACACAGAGAGAAATCACAAGTAGGCAGAGAGGCAGGGAGAGGGGGAAGCAGGCTCCCCGCTGAGCAGAGAGCCCTACGCGGGGCTCGATCCCATGACCCTGGGATCATGACCTGAGCCACCCAGGTGCCCCTGTATTAATAAAACATTCACACCAACAGTTGTAGTACATATTCATTCATTTAGCACCTTGGATATTTTTCTGCTTTTATGTTGGAGATTGCTTGGTATTAAAGGATGCAGAGCTGTCCCACTGTGTGGGACATAACCTAAACCTATGCTTATGCATTATTTCTATTTTTTTTTTTATTAAAAACAAAAGCAAGCCTTTGGATAGCCTTGCTTATAGATGGTTTTGTGTATATACCATTTCTATGAAAAAGACAAAGCCAGAAGCTGAGAAACCTGATCTGTTTACCTGGACCTGTGTAAAGGCCACTGAAGTTGTTAGTTGTTAGTTAGCATGTGAGAATGTTTCTTTACCCTTATCTTGGTGCAGGTCATTTGTTGTCAAAGCTCTGCCTACTGATAGGTTCCTCTAGAATTCTTTAAAAGCCCACAGTGCTCATGAGCTAAAAGTGTTTATTTACCTTGAGTTTAGTAAGATTTCTTCCAGTGCAGTTTTGCCTCCTGATAAGGATTTTGTGTGTGTGAAATCAAAATTGCTTCATGGTGCATGGTTCTCTGAAATTAAAGTCTGTGTCTACCACTTATTTTTTTAATGAAGAGTGAACAAAAAGACTTTTATTCAGAAGTGCTTTGGTGGCCTGATTGTGTGCTACGTAATCACTGTCAACTTGAGAAGGACATTGACTCCATGTCTAGTAAACTCTGGAACTCCAAATAAATGTCTTTTTTTCTCTGCAACTCGAGGCCTCAGAGAATCAGAGTATGATTTGAATACATACCAGTTTAACTTAATTTGGACTTACTTTGATTATAAATACTGATATTCCTTTGAGTCAAAAATTCTGTGAAAGGAATATTTGAAGTTCTCTATATTGTCATTATTTATAATTTTGCTACATATGAAGCCCCCCACCCCATCCCCAAGTAGTTCTCCTGGTACCTAATCAAGCTCAAATAGAAAATCTAGAGAAGGTATTAAGAAAGGAAGTGTTTATTGGCATGTTGAACCTTGTTGGCCTTCACTGATGGCCAGTTAAAGGGATTCTGTGCTTTTTGAAGTAATTAGAAATAGCTGAGGTTGCAGGAGCTGCCTAGCAATAAAAGGTAGGCCTTCTGTTTTAGAAGCTTGTGCCAAACATAAATGGATTCTGCCTTCAGAAAACGTTATGAATTGACTTTTCAGGTGTGAGTATTGTCGTGGACCTAGCTGTCAACATGTCAAAACCAATGTGAGGGACTATAATTTTTTAGTATTTCATGATGAACCCTTAAAGTTATGACACAACATCTACAGTTTGCTAGGCAGTGATTGATTTATTGATTGATGGGAAGCAGTTTATTGTAGCCCAGGTCAGCAGGGCAAAGGACAGTTGATGGAGGAGCTTTGAATTTTGTCAGCAACTTGAAAGACATAAAAATTTCAACATGGAGAACTCTGCTTCCTTCATTTGGGTTATAGTGAGAAAGTTTTTTGGGAACAAGTATATGGCTAACCTTTGCAAGAGTGGGAAAAAAAACCATTTCTTTATATGGCCTTTTTTTTTTTTTTTTATGTCCAGAAAGACTTCAAGATTTTTAGACTTGACTTCCCTTTCCTATTACCCCTGTTTACACAATAGAAGCTTACCCAGGTATAAAATGCATTTCTGGCATAGTGGATTCCAGTGAGAATTTATCAGGAGAATTTTGCTTTTAGGGATATAATTTTTGTAATATGAGTATCATCAGACTTGGACAGAACCATTGTGGTTGCATTGTGGGAGGCAGTGCTCTTCATAGAAACTGATTTAAACCTTTCAGAACCTAAATATAATTTTAACCTGAATGTTGAAAGATAAATTACTATAGAACAAGGTTTATAGGGCTCTCTGGTATAATATGTGGATTTTTTAAATTCCCTAAATAGGTACTAAATATAAACTTCCATTTCACTGGAAAAGCCTTAATCCAATCTCATGAAAAAATATTTCCAAACTCTTTATTTAGTTGCACTTCTGCAGAGCATTTCCAGTTTCTTTAGATTTTTCTTAATTTATAATCAAGATATCATTTATTCAACATAGTATTGGAAATGCTAGCCAGAGCAGTTAGGTAAGAAAAATATATAAAAGGCATCCAAATTGGAAAGTGTCACAATTCCAAATGACATGTATATAAAAGTCTAAAGATTCCATCAAAAAACTGTTAGAATTAATAAATTCAGTAAATTTGTAGGATGCAAAGTCAATACACAATCTGTTTACCCTCTAATAATGAACTATCAGAGAAATTAAAACAGTTCCACTCAAAATGGCATCAAGAGGAATAAGATGCCTAGGAATAAATTTAACTAGGGAGGTAAAAGATGTGCAGTGAAAACTATAGTATTGTGATGAAAGAAAGTGGAGAAGACACAAATGAATGGAAAGATATTCCATGCTCATGGATTGGAAGAATTAATATTGTTAAACTCCTATACTACCCAGGGGAACATACAGATTTAATGTAGTCGTCCCCGTCAAAATTCCAGTAGTATTTTTCACAGAAATAGAACGAACAAACCAAAACTTGTATGGAACCATGAAAGACCCTGAATAGTGAAAGTAATCTTGAGAAAGAAAAAGCTCAAGGCATCACATTCTCTGATGTCAAATTATATTAGAAAGCTGTAGTAATCAAAACGATACAGTATTAGCATAAAAACAGACACAAGGGTCAATGGAAAGAAGGAACCCAGAAATAAACCCATGCTTATGTAGTCAATTAATTCATGACAAGCCATGAATATAAAATGGGGGAAGGACAATTTCTTCAATAGTGTTGGTAAAACTGGACAGCCACATGCAAAAGAATAAAAGGGCCACTATTTTATACCATATACAAAAAATAAACTGAAAACTTATTTGACTTAAACGTAAGACCTGAAACCCTGAAACTTGTGAAGAAAACATAGGCAGTAAGCTCCTTGACATTGGTCTTGGTGATTATTTTTTTTAATCTTATACCAAAGCATTAGTTGGGACGTCAATCTAAAAAACTGCACAGCAAAGGATAGCATCACCAAAGTGAAAAGACAACCTACTAAATGGGAGAAAACAATTGCAAATCATATAGAGAAAAGGGAAGCCTTATGTACTATAGGTGGCAATATAAATTGGTGCAGCCACTATTGAAAACGGTATGGAAGTTCCTTACAAAATTAAGACTAGAACTACCATATGAGCCAGCAATTCCATTTCTGGGTATTTATTCAAAAACAAAAACCCTAATTCAGAAAAACACAGACATGTTCGTTGCGGCATTATTTATAATACCCAAGATGTGGAAGTAACCTAAGTGTTTATTGATGGATGAATGGTTAAAGAATTATTGTATATATACACAATTTAGCTGTTGAATTTTAGAATAGAAAGTCACTGATGACTGAGACAATAGTTTTTTCCAGGAGGTGGTGCGCTGAAAACCTTATTGAAGTGAGTTTTGCTGAAGACTGAAACAAAGAGATGGGGTAGAAGTGAAGGTAGATGGCAGAAAGACCATCCAACTTACCCCCTAAACCAGGGCCCTTTGGTAATGGAAAGCACAATGTATTATTATGCTGGTGCAACTGGGGTAGATTGACTGGTCACTCTTGGTGGGTAGAGCAAGGGATTTCTCAGGAAGTATCTGTTTATCTATACTCCTTACTTTCTCTGAAGCAATTTCTTATATATGACTTACCAGTGCTTAGTCCATTGCTAATTTGATGATTTTGATAGACTGGTATGAAACATTTGTTCAGAGATTTTTTAATAGTTCTGCTTTTTCCACATGCAATTTATTTCCTCAATGAATTGACAGTTTTGATTTCCCTTGGGACACTTGAAAAAAAATCGTGCTCTTAAATATAGAAGTTTGTACAGTATGAAAATGAAATTCAGTACCCTAGAGTTTTTATTGTTTAACTGAAATACTTTTAGGGATGAGATTCATAGTAGTCGTCCTTGGTTCTCTGACAACATAGTGGTTGCGTATAACGACTGGCATGTGTTTTGTCTAATAATTTTATCTGATTTCCAGTAAATTTTTTAAAAACAGAAATTGATCATTAAACAGTTTACAACTTGCTAACGCATTTCAGTAATTTTATCTATCACAAACTGTGTTTTATTTCAATGTGTTTTCATTCTGGTCTTCAGTTCTTTTTTGATCTCCTACTGTATTGGTTAAAGAAAAGCCAATTTGTATTTGTTAATAAAGTTACAAATAATAGTGACATATATGATATCTGAAATATAAAAATTTCAGAAAATAGCAATTAAAATTAGAAATATGAAGTAAATAGTATTTAAAAATAATGATGCTTTTGGGGCACCTGGGAGACTGTCATTTGAGTGTCCAACTCTTGATCTCAGCTCAGGTCTTGATCTCAGGGGTCATGAGTTAAATCGCATATTTGCCTAGCACAGAGCCTACTTAAAAAATGGTGCTATTAATGATGGCTTTCTACTACCATTAGTAGTTAACATCTCAAGGCACCATACAGATGGTTCTCAACTTTGATTACCTATTAGACTGTTAACGGCGATTTTGAAAAACTCATGTTGCACAGGCCCAACTGCCAGCATGTTGAATCAGAATTTCTAGGGGGAAGGAGAATTTCTAGGGAAAGAGATTGGCTTTTTAAAAAAATCTGTGATGCTGATACACAGTGAGGTTAGTATCTACTTCTCCGTATACTTAAGGGTAGGTTAATTTGTGATAATTTAAATCCAAAGTTTATATCTTACTATCATCCTTTTTTCTTTTTCTCCTTCCTTTTCCTATCATTCTTTCTCTTCCCCTTTTTCCTCCCTCCCTCCATCCACCAGGGTCTCCCTAAACTGGTAAGATTGTATTTGAAGTTTAAGAGCTAGTTTTAGGAAGTAGGAATGATTAGTTCTGTCATTTTCATGTACAATTATACCTTTGTGGAATTTGTTTTATCTTCAATATGTGTTGAAGAATATTTTTAAGCTTCTCAGCGATTTGTGAAGATTAGTTCATGTAAAAATGTCATTTTACTTTATCGGGCACAGGTAAACTACATCATTCATAATATATTGAGAGAGAAGTAAGAGTGCACTGCTTATGCCTTTGTGTGGAGCTAACACTTTTTCCTTAGGAAATCTCATTTATAATAGATAACTCATGATCATCTACTGCAAGGACAAATGAGGTGCTAGTGTGCTCCTCTACATGTTAAATATCCTTAAGTCTTAGGGTTTTTCCAATGAAAAAACAAAACAAAAAAACCAAAAACCTATTACACCTGATCTGTAAGACTATATTTTAAAATCATTGATTTAGAGATGTGAATAGGATCTACATCTGTATGTCTATTAACAGACCCAAAGTTAGAAATAGACAGCAATACAATTAAACTTGGGGAATTTATTACCCCACTTATATCAATGAATAGATCATCCAGACAGAAAATCATTAAGAAACATTGGCTTTGAAGAACATGTTAGGTGTACTTAACATATATGTAGAATGTTTTATGCAAAAGCAACAGAATACACATTTTCCTCAAATGTACATGGAACATTTGCCAAGATAAATCTTACGTTAGGTCATAAAACAAGTCTTAATAAATTTAAAATGCTTGAAATTATTTCACGTTGCTTTTCTGACCACCATGGTATTAAACTAGAAATTAATTACATGAAGGAAACAAAAATTGACACATGTATAGAGATTAAGTAACATGCTACTGAGCAACCCATGAGTCAAAAAAGAAATCAAAAGAGAAACACCAGAGGCATGTGAAAATGGAAATATAACATACCAAAATTTATGGGATGCAGGAAAAGCAGTTCAAAGAGGGAAGTTCATAATGACGAATGCCTACCTCAAGAAACAAAGTCTCAAACAACCTAATTACATCTCGATAAACTAGAAAAAGTGAAGCCCAGGGTTAGTAGAAGGAAGGAATTAAAGACTAGAACAGAAACGAATGAAATGGAGACTAAAAGGACAACAGAAAAGATCAATGAAAGTAAGATCTCATTCTTTGAAAAGATAAACACAATCAATAAGCCTTTAGATAGACTCACCAAGGGAAAAGAAGAGGATTTAAATATCAAATTCAAATTTGATTCAATAATCAAATGAAAGAGAAGGTGTTACAGCTGGTACCACAGAAATACAAAGGGTAAGAGGCTACCATGAACAACTATATGCCAACAAATTGGACAACCTAAAAGAAATAGGTAAATTCTTAGAAACATAAAACCTACCAAGACTGGATAATGGTGAAATACAAAATGTGAACCAATCAGTTACTAGTAAGAAGATTGACTCAGTAATCAAAAACCTCCGGGCAAAAAAATGTCCGGGACCAGAATGGCTTCACGTGTTAAGTTATACTAAAACAATCAAAGTTACTATCAATCCTTCTAAAAATCTTAGAAAAATAGAAGAGGAGGAAATTCTTCCAAAGTCATTTTACAAGGCCAGAAAGTTGCAAATTCAGAAAGTTGCAGGATAAAAAATCAGTACACAAAAATTGTTTCATTTATATTAAGTAATCATGAACAATCAGAGAAATTCAGAGAAAAATCCCAATCACAATTTCATTAAAAAGAATAAAGTACCTAGGAATAAATTTAAGAAGGTGAAAGATCTTTATATTGGAAATTATAAGACATTGATGAGAGATATTGAAAAAGACAAGTAAATGCAAAGATATTCCATGCTTATGGACTAAAAGAATTAATACTGTTAAAATGTCCTTACTATTCAAAGCAACATACAGATTTAGTGCAATCCCTATCAAAATTCCAAAGGTATTTTTTCACAGAAATAGAACAATCCTAAATTTTGCAGAAGTGCAAAAGACCCCGCATAGCCAAAGCAATCTTGAATAAAGAACAAAGCTGGATACTTCACAATCTCTGATTTCCAAAGCATACTATAGAACTGGGGTAATTAGAACAGTATCATATTGGCATAAAAACAGACACAAGTCAATAGAACACACTAGAGAGCTCAGAAATAAATCCATACATACATGGTCATTAACTGATGACAAAGGAGCCATGAATATACAAATGGGGAAAAGAGAGTCTCTTCAATAAATGGTGTTGGGAAAATTGGACATCCACAAGCAAAAGAATAAAACTGGACCACTGTCATACCCCATACACAGAAGATAAACTCAAAATGGATTAGAGACTTGAACATAAGACCTGAAACCATGAAACTCCTAGAAAAAAACATAGGCAGTAAGCTCCTTGACATAGGTCTTAGTGATGAGTTTTGATTCTGATACCAGAAGCATGAGTTGGGACATCAATCTAGAAAGTTTCAGTGCACCAAAGGATAATATCACCAAAATGAAAAGACAGCCTACTGAATGGGAGAAAACAATTACAAATCATGTATCTGATAAGAGACTAATAACCAAAATATACAAAGAATTTGTATAACTCAGTAGTAAAAAAAAAAAATAATCCAATGAAGAAATGGACAGAAGACCTTTTTCTTCCTATTTTTTTTTTCTTTTGGAGTTTATTTTTTAAGTAAGCTCTACACCCAGCATGGGACTCAACTAGAATCCTTAGATTGAGTCACATGGTCTACCAACTGAGCCAGCCAGGTGCCCCTGAATAGACCTTTCCAGAAGAAGACATGTGGATGATCAACAGGTACATGAAAAGATGCTAAATGTCAATAATCATCAGGGAAATGCGAATCAAAACTGTGCTATGTTTCCATACTGCATTATTCTTTTCAAAAATACCTTCACAGCTATTGCCTTAGTGAAAGTATTGGCTTAGGGGAGCAGTAATAGGGATAATAAAACCTTCCCCCCTCATCATGCTGCTCTTTGAGCCACAAAAATGCTGAGTTTACATATCAAAAAATCTGTGACAGGTCATTTCATTCATTCATTTAAAATATATATCATATTGCTGAATACCTTTTTTTAACAGTACAGACCTTGTCAAAGGTTAAAGGACATTTGGTTTATCCAGATTACTAACTTCTTGCCATTAACATCGTATTGAGTCCTTACTATGTGTCAGGTTATGAATTTTTTAAAAAAAATTTATTAGGCAATTTTGAGGGGGGAGAGAAGGACAGAATCTCAAGCAGATACTCTTCTCCCCAGCAGGGACTCCCACGGTGGAGGGAGGGGTTGGATGTCACCACCCTGAGATCATGACCTGAGCCAAAATCAAGAGTGGGATGCTTAACCTACTGAGCCACCCAAGCGCCCCCTCCAAGCTATGAAATTGTTACATTGATGTTCCATCCGTGTTGAATGAATGAATGGGCAAAAGTTTTCCTTCCTGCATTTTGATGCATGTCTGTTCCTCTTTAAAATTGTCTTCTAATTCCTATCTTGATTGTCTCAGCCCAGCCTAATCATTTCTTTAATTAAAATTTAGTTTTTCCCTATAGGATAGGGAAACCCCGAATAATAGTGATGTAAGACGGAAGTTTAGTTTTCTTCACATAAAAGAAGTCTGTAAGCAGCCAATCGAGTGTATGTAGAATGGGGTTCCCAGGCTCCTTCAGGCTTTTGCTCTTGTCTCGGTGATCGTAGGTGACTGCTAAAATTTTATTCAGCAATTCCTCAATCCTTGTTCCACATGGCAGGAAGGAGCAAGATAAGCAGAGGATGGAGCCCCTTCCATTTTAAGGAGACTCCCTAAAAGTAACGTTTAAAGGTTTGATATATGTCTCCTTGGCCAGACTTAATCTTTTTTTTTTTT
>LNAC01000182.1:4110438-4173484 GCA_002007465.1 Ailurus styani
CTGAGCAGGGAGCCCGATGCGGGCCTCGATCCCAGGACCCTGAGATCATGACCTGAGCCGAAAGCAGACGCTTTAACCCACTGAGCCACCCAGGCGCCTGGCCAGACTTAATCTTAAAACTACATTTTGCTACAAAGGAGTCTGGGGGATATAGTTTTTTCACCTGGAGAGTAATGTGCCTAGTAAAACAAAAAAACAGCAAAAGAAAGTAAAAACCAAAAATGAAACAAAATGAGTCCTCCGCGCCCCCCCCCCACCGCCCCCCAGTATTCTGTTGTTAAAAAAGAGAAAGAATATCCTGAGGCAGTTACTGGTCTCTGCCACAGTCATTCACAGAGATGCTGTCTAGAGGAGCAACCTGGATTCCCTTTATCTCTTGACAAGTGATTTTTGCCAGTTCTCAAACCTCCTGTCATCAACCGTCTTTTTTTTTTTTTAAGATTTTTTGTTGTTGTTGTTTATTTGACAGAGAGACAGCGAGAGAGGGAATGCAAGCAGGGGGAGAGGGAGAAGCAGGCTTCCCAGTGGGGCAAGGAACCCGATGTGGGGCTCAATCCCAGGACCCTGGGATCACAGCCGGAGCCAAAGGCAGACGCTGAATGACTGAGCCACCCAGGTGCCCCCTGTCATCACCGTGTTAACTTGTTTATGCCTGCTCCTGCTTCCCCTCTCCAGAAGTAGTAGGAAAAGTCCAGAAATGAGAGATGGGCCTGATGTCCTCTAATTGCTAGTGAACTCCAGATGAATTCATAGTTTTAAAATTGTGGACTGTTACCTCCTGTAAACCACTTCTTACAGTGGTGGTTTTAGAACGGTTCACATTATACTGTAATTACGAATTCTCGCTTTGGTTTTGTTTACTTACAAATGAATCAACCATACTCTACCTCTGCCTTGGTTCTGTGTCTCTACATGTCTTCGTGTACCTTGATCTTAGTAGGTATTGATTTTCATCCTTAGGATGTAAGTCTAAGGAGGGCCACAATCTCAGCGGTGCCTGAACAGGAGTATTTTGTGCTCTATAAATGCCTGCTAAATGAATGAATGAATGAATGATCCTAGCCTCTCTTCCTCTTCTTTTCAGAATATAAGATTGTGTCTATATTTAAACACTCTTTTCTCGACTTTGCTGCCATTCCCCCTTCATTTCTCATAGTTGACTTTATTTTTTTAAGAGGAGGCATCTCTCTTCCTGGTTTACTAACTCTTTGTTTTCTTCCCTGACTTGAGGCTCCCTCTGTGACTTTTCAGACTTTTCCGGTTGTTTAGTCTCTGTGACATCTCTAAGAGCACGCCGTATTATTGACAGCACGTTCTGGGAAATACGCTCTTTGTTCTTGTACCCTTTTTTACTTTTTCCTTCTGCATTTCCTTTGTTGATGTCCTTCAGCTCTGCAGTGGTGAGCCAAACAGTACGATGTTGCTTTCCTCCTTTGTTCTTTTGTCTCTGCCCTTTCTTTGCAATATCTCAGGTGCTAGGCTGCTCTTTGAACTTGGCTATTATTTCTTTATGCATGATTATGAAATAGACAAAAATTGCTTTTACTGTTCATTTCTGCACCCCTTTTAAATACTTCCTGGGAGCCTCAACTTAAACTCCTCTGTCTATTTAAGCAGTATGTCTGAAATCTGGGATGCTGGTCCCTGCCTTGGGTTCCTATCAGGGCAGTGCTTCTGAAACTCCCTGGTGGTTACCCTAATGGTAAAGGACAGAAATTTCCTGTGTGGTGTTTTCCTTTTCTGGAATGCCCCTTCCTTTATTCTTTCCTCCTCCTCCTCCTCCTCCTCCTCCTCCTCCTATTTTTTTTTTCCCCTTTTTAAGATCAAGTTCAGAGATGTGCATTTCACAAAGATTTCTAGGGTGACACCAGACCTTATTGACTTTCTGGGCTTTGAACTCCTGCCATACTCATTTGTGTATTACCTGGTTCTCTTCATATACTTGTATTGTATTGTAGAATAAATCCTCTTTATTATAAATGTTTTATCTCGCAGATACTCTGTAATCTTATTCCTCTTTGTACTCTCTGTGCTTGCAATATAATCAGCACTTAAGAATGTGTGCTGTGGATGATGGCATCCCCTTTTCATTTCCTTATCTTGTTCCATTTCTAACAACTGAGGTTGCTTAAAAAATTAATTTTTCTTATCACCAAACAAACATTTCTCTTCCATAAATGAAATGGAGTGCTTGGACTGAGCTGAATGACAGGTTTTCAACCGCCTGATTGCATTTTGCTTTGCACTATTTTTAGTACGTTATAAAAGGCTTAGAATGACTGTCGAAGAAGTGACTTTTCTCTGTCTTTTGAGTTTGAGTGTCATCTAAAAACTTGGAGTAAAAGAGTCAGGAAAAGAGCTCGTGGGATTCTGTGCATGAACAAAGTTTTGTGTGGGGAGGAGAGAGAGACAGGGTAGGAGAGAGAAAACGAATAAGTGAGAATGAGAGTGAACACACATGCCCTCCAGGCCCCACTACTTGGTAAATAATGTCAGGATGTTGTTGGGCTAGCAAGATAGAAGACTAGTTGTGTCAAAGGGGTGGATATCTCATAAGGATGAGAATTCATTTTAAGACCATTTTTGCTCCTCATCCCTTACAAAAAGAAGCTTACCCAGTGGTTTTTACGATAAATTGTTTTTATAATCAATTCTGCAGCAATATAGTAATGTCGGACAGATACTGGATAGAGTAGATCTAGTTAAACTATGGTGTCTTTTAAAATTAAAGTTGGAAAAATTAGCTGTGGTTGAAATTTAGCTCTGTGGGGATTGAAGATCTGGATTAGAAGAGTGTGATTCCAGACTCAACTGAGGGAACAGAGGACTCTGTTCACTTACTTATTTTTCTTCTTTTATTTCCATAGGGAAGTTGAAATACTGCCTTGTGGTTCTGAATCAGCCTCTGGACAAATGTGTTCGTCATCTTTGGAGCAAAGGTAATCTTAATTAGTGTTTGTATCTCTTTAGTTTCTTAATCTATTTAGGACTAATATGACTATTAAATATTCCAGAATCTAACTACAATACCAACTACAATACCCAAAGTGATATAATTATTGAATTATCAGAAGAATGGATCTGCTCTGTTAAGTAGTTTCTATGGGAGGTTTCCACAGGATGGACCCCCAAGGACGGAATGACAATGTAGCATCACCATGCCGTAGTTCATATATCAACTATGTGGATGTTAATCCTGAGTACTCACTAAATGCTTAAGCATAAATTGTTCTGGTACCAGCAACAATAAAAAGCATTCTCAAGCCTGACTCATCCTAGCACCCAGCAGTAAGATACCTGCAGGGTGACCAGATTTTGGGGTGGAGGGGGGAAAGACTAACATTATATTAGAATCTCAGGGAATGCTGAAAAATATAAACATGCAGTAGTTTTGCAGAATTAATACTTCTGTGAGTTTTCCTGTAAGAAGCAGACTTTATTAACTATTTTTTTACATTATTCTTTGATTTTTATAACATTAATTCTAGGTGAGAAAATAGTATTAAATATCACTTACTGTCTTGAACCTCTGTTCTTCCATGAAATCTTGAGCTTTTTTCAAAAGGATACTTCTGCTAAGGTTAGCAATGTAAATTTTAAGCCAAATTAGAAAGGCAGAAGAATATGATTCTTACTATATTGATGCATATTCCAGATGATGCTCTTATTGCAGAATTTGTATCCTCAGCATCAAGGCTAGGTGTCTTAGAATGCAA
This sequence comes from Ailurus styani, assembly GCA_002007465.1. NCBI lineage: Eukaryota > Metazoa > Chordata > Mammalia > Carnivora > Ailuridae > Ailurus > Ailurus styani. Next base: position 4,114,155 of record LNAC01000182.1, read on the forward strand.
ACCTGTTATGTCAGTAAGCTCACATGTGGGACAGAGGTAGTCATGATACTAGAGGGAATAGGTCATGGATGATTTTGTATAATGAATTTTTCTTATGTGATTACCATGAAAACGCTTTATTCTAAATTTAGCCATCTTTGTGGTAGCCAAATGAAAATGTCACATTATTATTGCACCAGAAGTTGGAAAGCTGTTCAACCAGTAACTTCACTTTCCTAGAACTTCTCACTTGCTTGTATTTAGGTGGTTATTCAGGTGCCATCAGAAAGGCCTTTTTGTGGTCACGTCAGTGCCTAATGCTATGTCTGGCACATAATTGCTTAGTAATTGCAACCAGTGAAAGAATGAATTTAATATGATTCATATTGCTAATAAATACCAAAGTAAACTGATGAGATACATCCTTTTTATCTGAACTTATCAGGTTTTATTATTTTTAGATGAGTGTGTGAATAGCTGTGTTTTATTGCACATCTTTAAAATAGACAAAATAATCATTAATAGGAATGGCTGGACACCTTGGGTAGGGAAAACTACATCTAGGAAGTTTCATTTCAGAGGGTGAAGGATCCTGTTTTGTCCATAGTGTGAAACTGTAGATTTTTGAGCTGACTGAAGTTTCTGATGACATTAGTTTCCTGCAGTGAATTGGATTAGAAAAAGTTTCAAGTCTGACATACGCCAACTATTTATTTGATTTGCATAAAAAATGAATGCTAGGTCAGTCTGTATACATGGAGAGAACTAAAGATATCTAAATGTGACATGGACTGCATTGGTTAGATAAGTCTCATTTCCAAAATAACTTTTCTTTAGATGATTGAAATATACTTTCATATATATGTCCAGGATAATTCTTGGCTCTCTGGAGGAGTTAACTGTTATAAAAAGTTGATCTGCTCGTAAGTACTGAGGAAAGGTAGAATAGGGTTTTTGTGATTCTCACAACAGAAGCTGTGATTTTTTTTGTTTGTGGTGTCCTGTTTTATGTTGCTCTTCTTCCAAATAAAACTTAAAAAAGAAAAAAAGGTATTGGATTCCTGAGTGGCTCAGTTGGTTTAGTGTCCAACTTTTGGTTTTGGTTCAGGCCATGGTCTCAGGGTTGTGAGATTGAGCCCTGCGTGGGGCTCCACACTCAGTGAGGAGTCTGCTTGAGATTCTCTCTCTTTCCCTCTGCCTCTCTCCTCAGGTGTATGCATGCACACTGTCTAAAATAAATCTGTTAAAGAAACTGGGTATTACGGAGGGCACTTGTTATGATGAGCACTGGGTGTTGTATGAATCACTGAATTCTACTCCTGAAACCAATATTGTACTGTATGTTAACTAACTAGAATTTAAATAAAAAATTGAAAAGAAAAAACAAAAACCAAACAAAAGTAAAAAAATATACAGAGAGACTGAGCTTGAGTTGCTGATGTTAACAGGAGAGAGAGGCCAAGAAAAAAATAGAGGGCTGCCTTGAGGGCCTGGGACAGAAGGCAGTGTTGCAGTTTGGGATTTCAGCACGGACGGACGGGCTGGGAGCAGCCTTGCTGGCTACTCTTTGTCTTGTATGCGTGACTTTTTCTGTAACTTTCTGTTACAAATCTGAAGATTTGTGAAGATGGAAATCAAGGGGTGAAATCCAGACTATTGTATCCAAACAAAGACAGAATTTAGAGGTTGCTTCAGTGTCCGTCTTTTATATAAGATCAATAATTTAACTTTCATCTATGCTAAGGACTTCTGACAAGTAGGGATTTCCTGAGATTTCTTTAAGGGGAAAGACTATTTTGAAGGTTTATTTATTTTGCCCTGCAACATTTTTATGACATATGCAATTTATTTTAAATGATGGAAGAAGGGATTCAAGGGAGATTAAAAGTAGAGAAGTTTTTTTTTTTTTAAAGATTTTATTTATTTATTTGACCCAGAGAGATCATATCACAAGTAGGCAGGGAGGCAGGCAGAGAGGAGGAAGCAGGCTCCCTGCTGAGCAGAGAGCCCGATGCGGCCTCCGGCCTCGTTCTCAGGACCCTGAGATCATGACCTGAGCTAAAGGCAGAGGCTTTAACCCACTAAGCCACCCAGGCGCCCAAAAGTAGAGAAGTTTTTAAATGTATTTTCTCTTTAATACCCATGAAGTTTCAGTGATTTTCTTGGTTAGAGGTCTTGGTCAGGAGGAGAAAGACATTTACTGGAAGAGAGCTTTTCTGTAACTATCAGAGGTCATTGGCATTTGTGAATGTATATTCCCCTCAGATTTCCTAACTTTTTTTTTTTTTTGAGTCAGACTTTCTCTTCCAGTAAATGTCTTTCTCCTCCTGAGATATCGGATAAGTGAAGAAAAATAGGGGAGTCTGTGTTTGAAGGATTCTGCTTATTTCTTTTCTGGGTCACTTATTCTCCATTTGGGGTCACCATATTTATCAGGGTTTCCAAAGGTAGTAGGAGAGATCTGAGTTTCATTAAAAAAATCTGACATTCACTTACCTGGGATGAGGTTTTAGATGGACCATATATCAGGTTTCTAGGAGTCTGACTTATTAAAGTGTATCTTTATTTTTAATGTGAGTTCACGGCTTTTCTCTGTCTTTTCCGTTTGAACCATAGAACATGGTGACCATGTGAATTAGATTATGAATAGAATATCAGATTACAGTGATGCCAGGTGCCTATGCACAGTGTGACACTCTTTTACTCTAAAAAGAGTTAGTTTTCTTCACTTGGTTTCTTTTCTTTCTTTCTTTTTTTTCCCCAGTTCTCAGTAACAAACCTTCAGATCATGCCAGGGTATGGCCACTATACTCTGGTTCATTGCTGATGAGGCTTTAAGTCGTAAAATTGGACAGGTCTTTGAGGTTAACAGGGCACCCACAGAGCATACCTGAATCAAAATAGAAACAAGGTCTTTGATTTTATAACATCAGTGTTTTCCCTTCTGGTTCATTTGTAATTGATGCTTGCCGAGGCCATTCTAGGTCAGGCATTGGGTCCAAAGCTGGGGATCTAATGGCCGCCTCTTAGTTGTGGCTGCGGTTGAGTTAGGGGAGCGCAGACGCAGGTGCTTCCTCATGAAGGCATGTCAGAGGCTCTGGGAGCCACAAGTCCTTCGAATGAACTTGTTCATCCTTGATTCTTAAATAGCTGAATTATCATGTATTTGATTGACTATACTTTGGTCATGTCTGTCTGCCTTTTGCTTTTTTTTTTAAATAAAAAGGGTGCCTGGGTGGCTCAGTGGGTTAAAGCCTCTGTCTTCAGCTCAGGGTTATGATCTCAGGGTCCTGGGATCGAGGCTGCATCGGGTCTACGGCCATACCACCCTGAACACGCCCGATCTCGTCTGATCTCGGAAGCTAAGCAGGGTCGGGCCTGGTTAGTACTTGGATGGGAGGCTGATCAGGCTCCGTGGTCGTCAGGGAGTCTGCTTCCTGCTCTCTCTCTGCCTGCCTCTCTGCCTACTTGTGATCTGATCTCTCTCTGTGTCAAATAAATAAATAAAATCTTAAAAAAATAAATAAAAACACCTTACGTAAATCAGGTTTTAATAGAATCCTGACTTGTTCTACTAATTAACTGATCTTGCATTAGTAATTAGTATTCCCATCAGATTTAAGTTTTAAATGATGTAGGAATCTGCAGTGAGGCACCTTTCTTCGATAGTTGTTTTGTTGTATCAACCCTTTCCTTTATAGATTGTGTACTCCAGAACTCGATAAGCTTCTTTTAAGCTCAGCCAAAATAGCAAATTTATATAAAATTCCTTTTTTTCCCTCCCCACCCCCAGTCCCATTTTTCTATTCAGTGGGACCTCTACCTCATTTCTGGTATCCAGTGTGATTGTTCTCCTTAAAATAAGAAAAATTGAATACATACCATTTTTAGGTGTAGATTGGTTGAATTGATTGGGTTGCTTTAATATAACTTGGTATCCATCACTTTTTTAGTAAGTCTGTTTGTATACTTTGTCCCTGTTAGAGGGATTTCCAGGGAAGCATGTTTTTTGATAGTTACCTTACAATTTTGAAATCACCTTAATTCTATTCTGATAGCTGACTCTGGAAGGGCTTCTCCTGGTCCATCTTTTTTAAAAACTGGTTCTATATACACTCCAGTTTTATTGTTTTCCCCCTCCGGCTTCCTCTCTCACAGCTATTTTTTCTTATGTGTTTTATGATTGATATGATCAAAACTGACATTTTTATTTTCTATTTTTGCATAACACAGATTTTTATTTATTCATTTTGCAAACTTTCTCTCATCCTTTAAAGTCCAGCGCCAGTGCTGTCTCATAAAGGAAGGCTCCCTTAGCTACTAGCCTCCATAGAGCGGTCATCTCAGTATTTGTATTGCTTTATTGTTATAAATGTCACCTCATCCATCCTTGAGGATATGCTCCTTGAAAATTGATACAAAATGCTTTGCTTGTGGTGTTTCCTCTCCTCTCCTGTGAGACCAGCCTGAGGGTCATGTTGGCAATTGCTGGAGACCACTGTTGGTCTTTGATGCTTTCTAGATCCTGAAAATACTCTTGCCGTGAGGTGAGCCCATTAGCAGGTGCATGCATGTGGGATCTCTTGTTCTGTCTTCTGATTCATCTTTGGTCCTCAGCCTTTTTGGGTCCCTTTTCTAATTCTGCTAAACTCAAACACTATCATTCATTTTTTTTTTCCCTCCGCTTTCTGACTCCCAGAAGCTTATTTGGTATTTCCTTGTATAATGACTTGGAACTCATTTTCATTAATCTCTCGTTCTTTCCACGTAGTTCATGTGCAAATGTATTCCTTTTTTGCCTCTATGATTTTATGCCTTTGATGGTTGAGGTGCTAACAAATGTGTTGCTGGACTATATTGTCTTTGTTCATTAAGTTATGGTAAGACACATCTTCTATTATATACAAGGATAGAAAATTATGCAGTTCAGCAGTACTCCTATCTTTTGACATTACTGTCTAAATAGATTCATCATATATTCTTACTATAATACTCGTAAAGCACCTTTAAAATAATTTTGTTGTGAGAACTGTAGATTAACTTTATTTTTGTGAATTATAAATGATAATTTTTCTCTAGATTTCCATCTTTAATTATAGAACTATGTGTGCATTGTACAAATTTAAAGCATCAAGTTTGTAATGAAAAAATCAGTCCTTATAATTATTTACTATTCTCTTTATTTCATGCTCATATTTTTTCATTTTTAATTATTTCTTCTGAAATTATTTTTGTAAGTATTTTTAAATATCAGGGTAATAGATGTAATGTTACTAATAAATAGGAAAATGCCCCTGAAATGATGAGTGCCAGGCCATGAGACTCTATGCTTCATGGCAGGTAGTATAGACATTTTAACTGCCTGTTTTACTTTATTGTTTATGCCATTTAGTTCTGTGTCCTAATAGGTCAGGTGTTTTTTTTTGTTGTTGTTGTTTTGTTTTTGTTTTTTTAGGGTTTATGTATTTGAAAGAGACAGAGAGTGTACACACACACAGGGGAGGGGCGGGGGAGAGTAGAGAAAGTCAGTAAGCAGACTCTGTGCTCAGCATGGAGCCCCATGCTGGGCTCTGTCCCAGGACCCTGAGATCACAACCTGAGCCAGAAACAGGAGTTGGCCGCTTGACTAAGCCACCCAAGTGCCCCTAAGTATGGCAGTTTTTAATGTGACCAGAAAGTGGCCTCCAGGTTAGCATGGCTACTTATGGTTTATAAACGTGTGTGTGTGTGTGTGTATTGATGTATGCTCCATATTTAATCTAATACACACTTTTTTTTTGCCCGATGTTAAGCCTCACTGGGGTGATCCTGATGTGTGGTTAATAAGAGGAGTATGAGCACTGTATTGATAGTTATCCTTGCTCAGGAGGCTGAGAGGCAGCCTTTGTGGTGTGGTATCCTTAGTGAAACAAAAGGAAAAAAAGTCCCAACGGATTCTAGTCCTACACTAACTAGGTGGTAGACTCCCACTTAAAACCTAGAAAACATCAGTGGAACATCCCTTCTGGATCATTCTTCAGGGGTGAATGCGACATGTTGAATTTCTTTTCTTTAGGTTCTTTAGATCAAAGTGCTCAGGAGTTAGGTGACCTTCCCCGAAATGCAGACATTGTCATGTTCAACAGTTCTTCCTAGCAATTTGTAATGAGAAATGAAGGTTTCTCTAGGGTGATTTTTCTCTGTTTCAGTTCAGTATACAGCTAATCCATTTAGTGTGAAAGACTTCTGAAAGAACAGGCTGGAGAAGCAACCAGAGAAACATGGTGAAGTTCACATTTTCTCCCACAATATACTGTGTTGTGCCCTTCAGAAGCTAGAAGCATTTATTTTTTACCTGGGTCCTATTTTAAACCCTGTGTACGGTTAGGTGTTAGATAAGTATTAGTGTTTCTGTGTGTATTAAGCATTTGTCCCACTTTGTTTAGTGGCTTCTCCCTTGTAATAGGGGGTTTCAAGGCCAGTAACATCAGGAGGTTTATTTAATTGACTGCAGATGAGTTGAACATTTCCACTGGTTCATGGAACTTTTCTGTAGTATTAGTCTTTGGGGAAAGCTGAGCCTCTCTGAGCTTTTAGTTTTACAAGAGTATCTGCTTGGAGTCTTTGGAAAGACCCTGCCACTGGGAGGCAGAAAGATAGAGGGTGTAGCCACAGGGCTCTTGACCACCTCACTAGGAGACAGATGTTAGAGTGAGAGCAAATCTGGTCCACATTCGTTGTATGTCTAGAGTTCACTGGTGATGTTTAGTCAACCTGAATGGAGTACCAGAGGAGAACACCTTAGGGCAAAACACTTATTTAAGCTACTAGAAGAGGAACAGTATTGGGAGGAAAGACGTATTCTTGAACATGTTTAGTAGAACGGAACAGTGTGAATTGTTTGATTCATCTAATGGCAGAATCTCGATGGAAATGAAACTGTGATACCTTCTAGTGAGGCTTCCCTGCAGTCTAAATAGTATCATGAGTTTAGCTTTTAGGAAGATGCTGGTTAGGGTGCCTGGGTTGCTCAGTCATTAAGTGTCTGCCTTTGGCTAAGGTCATGATCCCAGGGTCCTGGGATCGAGCCCCACATCAGACTCCCTGCTCAGCAGGAAGCCTGCTTCTCCCTCTCCCACTCCCCCTGCTTGTGTTTCCTCTCTCACTGTGTCTCTCTCTGTCAAATAAATAAATAAAATCTTTAAAAACAAAAACAAAAAGGAATAAGCTGGTTATGACTACCTGGACAGGTAAAACAGCATGTACATTTTTGTCATTTGAGTGTATCGAGGCCAAGACCTAACAGATATGTTATCTGGGAAAATGCTAGGCTTTAGGGTATTCGGATTTTAGTTAGGATGATTTGGGAGGCATCTGTTCTAGTAATAAGTAGCTTAGTCATTAGACTTAAGAATCCTGTAATAGTTAAGCTTATCACAGTTTATTGAACTACCAAATTGACACCATTTGTATCATTTTCTGTGCTTAGTGTTTTGCAGAACTTATGCTTTGAGCACATTTAAGTGAACATTGAGCCAAAGATCCAATGAGCAATTTGCATCCTTCGTTCTGGTCCATTAAGTAAAACAGTTATGTACAAGCTGTGGTCCCTGTAAATAAGGCTGGCAGAAAAGATCTGTCCCAGTCACACAGAAGCATTTGGGAGACTACAAAAAGATTATTTAATATAGAAGACATTTCAGTATATTAGTGGTACAAAACAAAGTCAGTTTTGTTTGATATGAGACCAGACACCTATTTTACCATTCCCATCCCCAAGATAATGGTCCATTTCTATTAAATGAGATCTTTTATCATTCTCAGTATTATAATATAAATAGTATCAGATCCTTAAGACTTCTGTGTTATTTTTATTCCCAGGATCCCCTCTTATGCCTTTGTTATTTTAGTAACCATAATATCATAGAGAGTGTAGGGAATTTGTACCACGATTTCAGTGGTTAATATTTGAAATACATTTGGGGCACCCTGGATGGCTCCGTCAGTTAATGTGTGACTTAGGATTTCAGCTCATGTCATGATCTCATAGTTCATGAGATGAAGCCCCACATTGGGCTCTACACTCAGTGGGGAGTCTGCTTGAGATTCTCTCCCTCTCTTCTTCCCCACACTCGTGATCTCTCTTTCTCAAATAAATAAATAAGTATGGATGGATGGATGTATTTATAGATTTTATTTATGAGAGAGAGCACGAGAGAGGGAACACAAGCACAGGGGAGCTGGAGAGGGGAGCAGAGCAGGGAGTCCCACGCGGGTCTCGATCCCAGGATGCTGGGATCATGACCTGAGCTGAAGGTAGACACTTAACAACTGAGCCATGCAGGTGCCCCTCAAATAAATAAATCTTTAAGAAAATATTTGAAATACATTTATAAATCTTCTGCTATATTTCCTAGTTCCACGGTACTTTATATAAACTGCTGCACTTGATATTCTAAAGCAAGGTCATTTTTACATCAACTTTCACAGCATAACATTTTCTAATATGTTTCCTGAAAGGCAAAAATCCCCCTCCATTACTTTGTTTTTTAATCTGTATTTTTTTGAGCATTGTCTGCGTCAAGCAATGTACAACGACTGGAATACCAGTGAGAAAGACACAGGCCCTTTTCTTAAAGTGTGTAGACTCAAGTGTCTGATGTACCATTCCCAACTAGTTGCTGTAAAGCGTGTTATTGTTACGGACTGATTTGTTTTCCCCAGAATCCTATGTTGAATCCCCAGTGTGACAGTATTTGGAGGTAGTGTCACTGAAGAGGTAATTAAGATGAAATGAGGTCTTAGGTGGGGTCCTGGTACAGTAGGAGTGGTGTCCTTCCAGGAGGAAGAAGAGACACCAGGGATGGTGCTCTGGGGAAAGGCCGTGTGAGGACAGAGTGACAGAAGGTGCCCATCTAACCTGCAAGCTGTGGGACAGGCCTCTGGAGAAACCAGCTCTGCTCACACCTTGACTTCAGACCTCTAGTCTCCAGAACTGTGAGAACATAAATTTCTGTGAAGTTATATCCTGTCTCTGGTATTTTGCGCTGGAAGCCCTAGCAATTTAATGCAATTGTACACAAGGCTTGTTTGAGCAAGCTCCTTGTTGAAGCATTGTTCAGCTCTCTGTCCTCTATAAAATAGGACTGATCTCAAAGGTCCTTATTTGTAAGCCTGGTGCCAGGTGTTCTTGTAGGCAGTCTTGATCTTACTGTGTAGTACGTTGTAGCTTCAATCCATTACTGGTAGGCATTGAAATTCAATGCTGAATAGACGGATACTGGTCCTCCTTGTTTACAGAAGACATTTCAGTGACTTCAGAAAAACAGTGGAAATACCATATATATTAGATATTAATTTGGTATAAATAGATTTGGGAAATAAATTTTGGGACACCTTAAACACAGGAAAAAGTATCAATCAAGCAGAGCAAAATACAAATTTAACTCAATTATCAATTATTATTTTGGGCATTCATTTATTGTGTATATATATAGTTGCTTTTCTTATAAAACATCAATTAGAAAGTTTCTTTGCATTACTTTGGGGCCATTATAAACCTCAGTCTAGATATTTTGTAGGTCATTTGACCTCAAGGCCAACCTTAAATGGATTTTTTTCCCCCTTCCTCCTTCATAGGCTGTAGTTTTTATATGTTGTGGCCTGTTGTGGTGGCCAGCCCTCTTGCAATAGATTTGTTCCTTGAGGAGTAAATAAGGAATTACAGATCTCTCCATGGGACTCTTAGTGATACTGTTGGTACTAGGTAAGATCATCTAGGGATGGAAGGATGTTTTAGGCGAGGGGGACAGTAGTTTTTAAACAAAGACTTAAATGTGTTTGTAAAGAGAGGTTGTTCCTATGCATACTTTATTTCGCTTGTTTTTATAGTTTTGTGTTTCTGATTTGATAACAGACATCGAATTCTTTTTAAGGTTTTATTTTTAAGTAATCTCTACAACCAGTGCGGGGTCCAAACTCATAACCCCAGCATCAAGGGTTTCGTATTCCACTGACTGAGCCAGCCAGGTACTCCCAGACATACCGTTCTATAATAAAAATGTTTAAGATATGTTATTTGCTTTTTAATATGTACATTAGAAAAATACTTCACCTTTCTTCACCCTCAATTCCTGCCACATTAATAACACTTGGGTGGTTTTTATGAAGTGAGACTCACTGATGTAGCCATCCTGGAAAAATGATTCAGCAGACTGTCCAAGGATGGTGAATGAAGCGGGTTAGTGAAATCAGCCTATATGTTTGCCAGACTTTTATCTTTTAAAAGTTACTTGCCTCTCTCTTCTTTTGGTGCAACTTAATAGTGAAAATGGGAAAAATACCGGTGATGGTTATTTCCTCCCAATAAGTAATGAATGACTGTAAGAATTGAGCATTATAAAGTATTTCATTTTAAACTCTTTCACCCTGCATTTGAAATTTATTCTATATGTAAGTGGTCAATGTGTAGAATGTATTTCACGGTAGTGGCTGTTAATGGAAAAATATTAGAATCACCTAGAATATTTGTTTTTGAGACTATAATTCTGCCATTAAGTGAAAGTGTCAAAAAATGCACTTTCCCCTCCTGTACTCCATCATTCCCTTTAAGAACACAGGAGTATTTTGCTTGCTCAGTAATGTGATTATGTCTTTGGGATGTTCTTGGAAGTACAAAACAGAAACAGGAGAGGATAAATTAGGCACATTGAATTTTTTTTAACTGTCATCATCTTTTGATTATGTTAAAAAATAGATTGGTAATACTATGTTTCAGATGTACTTAAGATTATCAGCCTGGATCATCCATTAGACAGATATTTATTGAATATATAACTTATCACTGGTTACAAACCCAGTCTTTTTGATTAATGATTACTTTATACGTCTCGTTTATAATTTGGTAATTTTGGTCCTTTTCTGGGGTTCCACTGGAACCATTCATGATTCACAGGATTGTGCTTTCTTCCTGTTCAGTAGCATATAGAATATTGCAGAAATAATAAAAGGGACAATATCTTTGTACTGGCTGGAAATAGGCTGCATTTGTCACATTGGAGGGAGGAAAAAAATATAGACTAAAATTTGTATGGATATGAATGTACATAGAGAATTTAGGGATGTTGAGAAATAAATACATGCCTTCAACAACTATATATTTAACTCAATAGATTTAATTGTTTTCACTTACCCATATGGCTTATCCATGTCCATATGCTTAAATTCACCAGATTCTCCTTTGCTTTGATTATGTAGACAGGACTATTAGTTTTGTTTTTCCTCACCTTTTAATTTTATTAATATCAACTAAGATCACCAGAATTGTAAGTGTGCTTTAATAATTTCCTAATATTTTCTTGGAGACGGGGTGAATTGTTTATGTTCTCAGAGTTTAACAAATCAAGATATATCTACTCTCTGGGTTGTAAAGAACCCACACTTCTGGGGGTGCCTGGGTGGTTCAGTTGGTTAAGCATCAGCTCAGGTCATGATCTCAGGGTCCTGGGATCCAGCCCTGCATCTGGCTCCCCGCTCAGTGGGGTGTTTGCTTCTCCCTCTCTCTGCCTCTTCCTGGCTGGTGCATGCTTGCTCTCCTCCCCGCCAAAGTAAATAAAATCTTAAAAAAAAAAAAACAAAAGACAAAACAACACTCCTTTTCTCCATGGGAGAAAAACAGAAAACATATGCAAACTTTTTTCTTTCTTTCTTTCTTTCTTTCTTTCTTTCTTTCTTTCTTTCTTTCTTTCTTTCTTTCTTTCTTTTTGGTAAATAGAAGGTGATCCTTTCATACTTAACAGTGTTAAAGACATTGCATATGTTTAGTTAAATGTGGTGTAAAATGGTTTGGAGGTTCTATTGGCAGAAAATGGTTTTTCTGTCATGTCTGTGACATCTGTTAACTCTCCATAAGCACACAGCTATGAACTATTGTAGCTAAGTATAATCCTGAGGCCTTCTATAGTAATCGGAGGCATGACCATTCATTCAGTTTAACAAAACTCCGAGGTTGTGGTATGAATGTGTGTATTTTATTCTTTATTAGCCTCAACTGGCATTTAAGTTTCTGGAAGGAAGATTGAGCTATATAATACCTGCATTCCTTGACAAAAACAAAAATCAACTCTAGTTACGGCAGATTGTGATGAATTGTGAATCTCCACAAACTAGAAATTTTTTCTGCTAACCTATGAGAAGTTGTGAATCCTAAATGTCAGAACTCCTAATCAGTATGAAAACAACTTGGTAAAGATGCTGTGCATTCTCCTATTTCTTTTCTCTCTCCCCTAATGAGACTCCATATCTTGAATGTTGTTGGTCTTGGTACTGGGAGATCCTTTGCCATTAAAGTGGGTTTCAGTTATATTTACTATATGGTACTCATTACGTCAGGAATAGTCACTATTTTATATGAAGATTTTTAATACTTGTTAAATACTGGAGCAAACTGTGTTTATGTATACCTTAATGAATATTTCTATTTCAGTGTGGTAAAGATAACTTCATTAGCATTTCAACTTCAGAATTAATGTAAAATTTACTAGTGCCTACGGAGCGTTTTGGGTTTCTCCTAAAAAATTTTGTATTACCATACAGTTGTTGATGGTGACTGTTTTTCTTTTTAAATTTTGAACAGTGAACTAATAGTAATTTCACCTGTTTTATATTCAGTTTTGAATAAAAAGTAAAAGACCAGGTATTCCTTGTGATGCATGGATAGTGTCACTTCAGTAAATTTAAGTAGTATCTTTAAAGTAAATTACTAATTAACATCTGTTTTTTCAGTTTAATGAATGATACCAACATAGTTCTGTAACTCAAGGCAAACCAGTAAATATGTCAGCACAATAAGTGAAGGAACATTACAGAGCTAAATATAAGAAGTTATTTACAACTATGGAATAAAAAATTTTTAAATTGAATGAATTTAAAAATGTATATAGGAGAATGTTTATCGGTGAACTTTTTATTATTACTTGTATTCTTTTTCTTTCTTTGATATATCAAGAAAGCCTTAACCTGTGTCTGATTGATGTTTGGTTCATCAGACTAGGAGGTTATTATATTTGTTTGATTAATTGGTTGCTGTCAACATCTTTATTTCGTTTGACCTTTCCAAACTGCATTTTCAGCTTTGGTATCTTAAGTAAAAATGAGGAAACACTGCTCCAAAACAAACTAATCCATGTTTACTACTTGTTTTCATCTTCTTACAACATCAGTAAAAAGAGGTGATTTTTAAAATTAATTAATGAAATTGGTTGTTTTTCTAATCAGCTTCAAATTCACATGATTCTTGCCCATTTTTATTTACTACCCTTGTTACTTGGAATGATTGAGATCTTTAGTGCCTTTAATATAATAGATGGTGATGGTGCTTTTAATTTTTAAGTAGCTATTGGAAACTTTCTTCAATAAATAAAAACTATCATGTCAGTACTACTGAAGGAAATTAAAGAATTGGAAGACCTATTTTTACCCAGAATTATTTAGTAAATCTCTAGATAACTAATATTGTAAGGGGAGAAATGCAAATAAAACAGAATTCCTATGTCTGGATGAGTTGGAGACCATTTTCCAATTTCAAAAATTCCTTTATTTCTCTTTATTTTCTCAGGGAAATGGCATCTTTCCCGAACAGACTTTACAAGGATGAGTGAACAAATGTTCCTTTGAGCTTTTGGAGATAAGCATTATATAGAAGCAAATAAAGTCCAAAGACTTTTCCTGAGATTTAAATTCATTAGCACAGCACAGACAGTGACCATAAGAAATAATCAAGGTTTTAAGTGGACAAGTTAATGTCAGAAATGGAGGCTGTATTTATTTTTCCCTTCAGTATTTCTCTGCTTCCAACTCCTTTGCCACCTCCAGCCAACACATAAAGCAGTGCTTTTTAAATGTATCACCTCCTCCCCAATTTTGCTTTACAACTATGCTTGGGGAACAGCAATAGATAATTTTAATTAAATGGTATGGACGTTTTTCCAGGGGAAAGTACATGTAATAGGATTGTTTTAGCTGTTAACTTTAACTATTGGATTAAGATTTGTTTTCAAGTAGCTAAACTGATGCTTGCTCTATTATTCTTGGCCTGAAATATGCTTTCCACTGGAAATTTCTGTATTTGTCTCTTAGTACATTTGGAACCATCTCATCTTTTTCTTAAAATCAGAACTTCCATGGTTTTCACTAAGTGAGGCTCACTCTTAGAAGCCTTCCTTAACCAACCTTCTTCTTTTTTTCAACCTTGGAGAGTATGTCAAGTGATGCCGACTTTATTTTTACATTGTTGACTTATTCTCAGCCATTCCTCTTTCTTGCCCCCAACTAATCTCTGGTAGGTACTAGTCCTGTCCTGCTTAGTTGCACTTGGTCTGGAAATTACCTGCCTACCTGTGATGATTTTCAATTTCTCGCTCTCCTGTATACCATCTTTAGATTCATTTATTCTCCCTTTGCAGAAGCTTTGCAGGTTGTCACCACTGCCCACAGAATCAAGTGTTTATTCCTTAGGTTTGTAGGCTTCTGTATTTAATGTTTCTTTACTATCCTCACCCTTACGTGTGCTGTCTTCACAAGTAGACTTAATTTTTTTGAGGGTAAGGTCTTTGACTTTTACCTCTTAAAAATGTTCATGTAGCCCTTTCATGTCATGGACCATTAGAGATGATAGAATCTCTATTATTTGTCCCTCTGTCTGTCTGCTTTTCCTCCTGACTGTCTTCTTGCCTTCCTATTAGTCGGTCAGCCTGCCTCTGCTTCTCTGTCTGTGCCAATTTGTTTATTGGTATCTCAAGTCCTACATTTCCCATTTGAGGCAAATGAGTCTGATGTCTCCTATGTATTTTATCTGACATCGTCCCACATTTTTTTTTTCTTGTAGGCACATAAACTTAGTTTCTACTCTTTTTCTAGATTTCCAAGATCTAACAACCAGTTTTTGTTTTGTTTTGTTTTTTTCACATAACATCATGTTGCCTTTCGGGGTCTTGATAACATGGAAGCTCTATATATTGAATGCCAAGGCAAATTATCCTTGGGCGCCTGGGTAGCTCAGTGAGTTAAAGCCTCTGCCTTCAGCTCAGGTCATGATCTCAGGTCCTGGGATCGAGGCCTGCATCGGGGGGTCCCTGCTCTGCAGGGAGCCTGCTTCCTCCTCTCTCTCTGCCTACTTGTAATCTCTCTCTCTCTGTCAAATAAATAAATAAAATTTAAAAAAAATTATCCTTATAGAGTATACAGTATTTTAAAGAATTTAAAAAGTGAAAGATGAGTTCTTCATTATGTATATTGTTGTATCTCTGATTACCTTATGTACAGTGAAAGTGATAAGTTAATATTACAGGTGATGGCAAAGTTGACATAGAGTCATTGCTTTTTACATTTAAACAACTAATCCAGATATGATTTTGACAGCTCAGATAGGTTACGTTTGCCACCTGGAAGCAAGTCAGGTCTCTGTAGACACAGTGCAGTCACTTCAGGAGATACTGTTAGTTCATTAACAGTTCAACATAGAGTTACCATTTGACCCAGCAGTTCCACTCTGAGGTGTGTCCCCAAGACTACTGAAAACACATGTCCACTCAAAACCTATATATGACTGTTCATAGCACCATTATTCACACTAGCCAAAAGGTGGAAACAAATCCTAATGGTCATTAACAGGCGAATGGAGAAAAAACGTACTCTGTCCATACCCTGGAAAAGTGTGGAGCCATAAAAAGGAATAAAATACTGATGTCTTCTATAACATGGATGAACCTTGAAAGCAATAAGCTAAATGAAAGAATCCAAACACAAAAGACCAAATATTACATAGTTGCAAAATGTCCAGAACAGATAAATCTACAGAAACTGAAAATGTATTAGTGGATACTTAGGCTAAGGTATGGGAATTTAGGGGAGAATTACTTAAAAGGAATAGGGTTTCTTTTTAGAGAAATGAACATATCCTAAAATTGATGGCAATGATGGTTACACAACTCTCTGTATATTCTAAAACCATTAAATTCTTTTTTTTATTAACATGATGTATTATTTGCCCCAGGGCTACAGGTCTGTGAATCATCAGGCTTAAACAATTCACAGAACTCACCATAGCACAAAGCATCCCCAATGTCCATCACCCAGCCACCCTATCCATACCTCCCACCCCTAGCAACCCTCAGTTTATTTCCTGAGATTAAGAGTCTCTTATGGTTTGTCTCCATCCCGATCCCATCTTGTTTCATTTTTTCCCTCCCTACCCCTCACGGCCCCCCGCCCTGCCCCTCAAATTCTTCATATCAGATCATACGATAATTGATGTCGTTGCAAATGGCAAGTTTTCATGTTTCTGATGGCTGCATAGTATTCCATTGTATATATATACCACATCTTCTTTATCCATTCATCTGTTGATGGACATCTAAGTTCTTTCCATAGTTTGGCTATTGTGGACATTGCTGCTATAAACATTCAGGTGCACGTGCCCCTTCGGATCACTACATTTGTGTCTTTAGGGTAAATACACAGTAGTACAATTGCTGGGTCGTGGGGTAGCTCTATTTTTAACTTTCTTAGGAACCTACATACTGTTTTCCAGAGTGGCTGTACCAGCTTGCATTCCCACCAACAGTGTAGGAGGGTTCCCCTTTCTCTGCATCCTTGCCAACATCTGTCATTTCCTGACTTGTTGATTTTAGCCATTCGGACTGGTGTGAGGTGGTATCTCACCATGGTTTTGATTTGTATTTCTCTGATGCCAAGTGCTGTTGAGCACTTTTTCATGTGTCTTTTGGGCATTTGGATGTCGTCTTTGCAGAAATGTCTGTTCATGTCTTCTGCCCATTTCTTGATTGGATTATTTGTTCTTTGGGTGTTGAATTTGGTAAATTCTTTATAGATTTTGGATACTAGTCCTTTATCTGATGAGTCATTTGCAAAGACCATCGCCCATTCTGGCAGTTGTCTTTTGGTTTTGTTGACTGTTTCCTTTGCTGTGCAAAAGCTTTTGATCTTGAAGTCCCAGTAGTTCATTTTTGCCATTGCTTCCCTTGCCTTTGGAGGTGTGTGTAGCAAGAAGTTGCTGTGGCTGAGGTCGAACAGGTTGGGTCTATGTTCTCCTCAAGGATTTGGATGGATTCCTGTCTCACATTTGAGGTCTTTCATCCATTTTGAGTCTGTTTTGTGTGTGGTGTAAGGAAATGGTCCAGTTTCATTCTTCTGCGTTTGACTGTCCAATTTTCCCAACACCATTTGTTGAAGAGACTGTCTTTTTTCCATTGGATATTCTTTCCTGCTTTGTCGAAGATTAGTTGACCATAGAGTTGAGGGTCCATTTCTGGGCTCTCTATTCTTAAAACCATTAAATTCTTTAACAGTATTACCTTGATGGTAGGGGAATTAAATCTCAGTGGTTACAAAAAATAATAGATATTAAGGTGTAATATCTTCTAATCTTTTATTCTAATAACTTTTAATATTTGTCTTGATTAGGATGTTCCCTTTTCTTATGAGCTTTAATTATACCAAAATTTGTCTTACACCTCATCCTCACTTCTGGATATATTCATGCAGTTTGGGCTGGTGGTTCTGAAATTTAATATGCATCAGAGTTACTTGGTGGGTCCCAACTCTAGCATTTCAGATTCTTTACATCGGAGTTGGCCTCAAGAATTTGCCTGGCAGTTTTTAACAGTTTTGACAGTTTTTAGGTCCTACAACATCATTTTTTTTTTTTTTGGCACTTTTATTAACTTTTGAGCTAATGGCCTTGGTAGAACTTAGGTTTTAGCTCTGCATGATCTCTCTCATTCTGCTGTACATAGCTTTTTAGTGTTCTATTTGGTTTCCTTTTGTGAGCACGACTCCCCTCATCTGCCTAATGGGCTTGATGTTTGAGTGAAAGGTTCTTATTTACTATCCAACTTTTTAATTTTAATTTCCTTTAACATTTGTAATAGTATTTTCTTTGTACATCTGCCTTAGAAAGTTTAGAAACTTTATGCTGCACAAAATAAAATTTTTTGAATAGGAAAAAATAAAACTGATAAAGTGATACATTTAAGAAGCTAGACACAAATGTCACTTACAATTTTTTGGTGTACTTTACTATTCTTAGTATTTGTTTTAATTCCCAGATTAACGACCAAATTTAGTTTGTTTTAATTAGAACATTCTCATTTGAAATGTTTACAGTAGGTAAGCTTTATCTGGCAAAGTGACAAAGCATTCATTACTAGCAAATTCTTAATGAAGAAAACTGTTTTCAGAGGAAATTTATCTTCTTGATTTAAAACAAGCAAACAAAACATTTTCTGGAAAGGAAATATTCTTAGGGTCTGTCATCATAAAGTCCTTAAGCCTCTTGTACAATGTTGAGAATTAGTAATGGTTCAAAATACTTATTAAACTAATAAATGAATGAGCCATCAGCTGGGAATCTGGCAGGTTGCTGGGATTACGGAGAAGAGGAGACCCTTGCCTTGAAGGGATTTAAAGTCTGGCGGTGTGCATTGTAAATCAATCAGGGAGGATTTACTTAGCATTTGAGATTTACCAGTGCTGTGTAAGGTGCTTGAAGGAGGTCTGAGAGGCATAGAAGGAAGGCCCTGCCCTGGAGAGTCTTTAACCTGATTTGAGATGAGACACAGCCCAAGAAATAACCTCCCGGTCTATGTAATACATTGTGTGGTGGTGACTATGCATGCTCTTGGAATTCAGAAAGGGACGTTGGGGATTGAGCTGGAGGTATGTGTGGATGCACGCACATCAGGAGTTCATTGAAAAACAGCTGCAGGCAAAAATGTCATCTCTGATAATAAATTGCAAGGAGATCAAAAGTGATGTTTCAAAAAGGAAAAAAAAGCCCCAGCTAGGTTGTAGAATTCTTTATTGTGCTGGTGTGGAAGGAGCAGCTGTTAGCTATCAAACTGAGGGATTGTGATGAATGCTGGCCAGTGTAATGCCCCTCCTGCCTACTGTTTAGTTAGAGGCCATTTTACACTGGGCTTTGGGTGGCACCACAGTTCAGGAAACCGTCTGGAAGAGCAGAAAAATCTAGAAGCCAAAAGATGGACAAGTTACTTAGAATGTTTTACAATGTTGGAATAAGTAATGCAGAATTTTATCTTATAAGTAGGAATATAATGAAAAATATAGTAATATAGAAATATTAGAAGCATCCTAATACCTTGGGCTTATCCGCCACATTTGAACGTTAGAAAAAAAATCTCAAGTCATTATGACTTTGGGAAACTCTATTTCTAATAGTCATTTGAGCCAAAATACTGGATTGTCTCTCTTTTGTATATTGGTAACGGTGACCTAGACTTGTACAGGGAATGCTGTGTGCCACAAGTGGGCATTAGATGCTTACAACTCTTTGAGTTTAACTTAAAAATTACTTTTTCGTTATAGGTGTTCTGTGTATGTGTATTGAATTGTTAAATTTTTGTTGATTTTTTATTGCACTAACATTGGTCTTGCATTGGGTCTTGTGACTTCAAATTTATGAGAACATTTCACTTGATTTAGGCAAATTTTTAAGTTGAGGCCATAAGTTTGCTAAAGTGAAAAATAGTCAATAATTGACAAGTATGATGGGTATGTATGTAATATGTATTTGCCTTTTTTAAACCTTATTCCAAAAATGATTTAATAAGGAAATTTAAACTTAACCGACTTTCCAATACTGCTGTTTAATTATGTATGAAATATTTCTTACCCATAAAGACTATAATAATATTAGATCCTTATCACATGTGGTAATATTTCCAAATGTATAAAAGACAAAAATGTAAAGGATAAAAATCTTCAAAGATAATCAGTTAGGATATTTGTGAATGTAGAGGTAAAGTCCATCTTAACTAGGGATTGGAAACCCAGGGATTTAAAACATAGGTATTTTGGCTATGTCAAAAACCTAGTAAATTTCTATAGTTGGACATATCATAAACAGTGCTAAAAGAGAAACAGATTTGGAATAATAAGTATAAAGAGGTGTTGGTTAAAGGTTTATCTATAATATAAGGAGAACTCTTATGTAGATAAGTAAAGATCAATAAAAGCCAAATTTGTTAAAAAAAAATATTTGCCAAGCTAAAAATAAGCATTTTAGAAGTGGGCGAATTCCAGTAAATCCCAAATATATGAAAAGGTGCTCAAATTCACTGCAGTTGAGGAATATATGTTAATAGCGAGATGCCGTATTATATTTAGTAGGGTGGCAAAAATGAGAGTAATAGCTATCGCTTTTAGAAGCATAGGAAATGGGATAATCTGATATTGTTAGCAGAGAAGGGAACTGTTATCATAAACTGGTAATCTCTTAACATAAAAAGTACATGTCTCTTAAGTTCTACGGTTCCAACTATGATTCTCTCCGATAGAAACATGAACTATATATGTGTGAAATATATATGTGAAATATGTGTGTGTGTACACATATATAGACATTTAATGCAGCACCTAACAGAGGCAGAAAGCTGCAACACAAAATAAATGCCTATCCATAGTTGAATAGTATCATATATTACGGCATGTCCGTGTCATAGAATATTATGCCACTTTGGGGAAGGAAAAAAGAATTAGCTATGTTAGTTGCCGTGGAATTTTAGTGAGGTGTAATTGAGAGAGAAAGCAAGATGCAAAAACGTCCCAATTACATAATTCTATTTTTGTTAAAGTTAGAAAAGTCTGTATATACATATTTTAGCATGTATGTGTGAAAATTTACATCTGTTGATAAACATGAAGAAGCATAGCCTTAGTATGTTTCTTGGGCAGGGGTAAAAAGAAGTGTATAAGGTGATATTTATGAGCAAAGGCAAAAGGAGAGACAGAAAACAAAAAATGAAAAGTGTAAAAATAGCATCAATAAAAGCATTATGATAGGAACAAATTTAAGTGTGTGAGTTTTGAGACATTTATATAAATCGCACAAATGTATTTAAAAATACAATTTTAAAAAGTTGAGAACAATCTGAATGAAGGAGGGTGCTGATGCGTGTGTCAAAAGAATTGACCATAGGCATCTCTTTTAGCTGGAAGTTGTTGGTGGAACTATAATACTATTGTGAAAAATACCATTTGACAACTACAGAAAGCTTACCTTTAGTCTTAGAAAAAAACATTTTTTGAGATTGATAAGCCCTTTTATATTTCAACTCTACATCTTCAATTTTCAATAGGAAAAAATAACATTCAAAAATGATTAATATACATGACTACATTACTTCAATACAGAAATAGATAATGATAACGTATGTGGTACAGATAGGTTCTGGATATAATGGCACACTGTATGAGATGAGGTATGTAATTTGAGGGAGGTCACAGAAGGCTTCCTGTAGGAAGCAGAGGAGGTTGTGTTCTAGGCAAAAAAGCAGCAAAGAAAGTGAGGAGTATGGATTTCATGTTAAGTGCAATGGAGCAAACCAATTAGCTAAGCAATAGATTGTAAATGGAAATCGCTCCATTTTATTGGCTCTATGACTCCATTGATTGTAAGATGTGTTGTTATTTTCTATTCCACTCCGGAAAACCTACTTATTAAACTACTTGTTCTATACACAAACATTTATGTCTCATGGTTTCTCTGGGTACAGAATTCACAAGCAATTGAGGCAGGTCGTTCTAGCTTAGAATCTCTTATGAGGGTACCCTCAAGGTATTGGCCAGGAGGACAGTCATCTTAAGGCTTGACTGGGAGACGCCTGGGTGACTCTGTGGTTAAATGTCTGCCTTCGGCTCAGGTCATGATCCCGGGGGTCCTGGGATCAAGTCCCGCATCGGGCTCCCTGCTCAGCAGGAAGCCTGCTTCTGCCTCTGCCTGCCGCTCCCCCTGCTTGTGCGCGCTGTCTATCTCTATTTGACAAATAAATAAATAAAATCTTTAAAAAATATAAGAAAAAAAAATAAAGGCTTGACTGGGGCTGGAAAACCCACTTTGAGGGTGGCTCCCTCACATGGCTGACAGGATAATCCCACATGGCCTATGGAGATGGTTGAGTGTCTTTACAACATGGAAGTTACCTTTTCAAGAGTAATCGATCCATGAACATGAATGAGGAAGATTCTGTACTATCTCTTATTGCCTAGTTTCAGAAATCACTTACTATTACTTCTATATTATTCATTAGAAGTGAGTCAGTAGATCCAGCCTGCTCTCAATGGGAGACTCTACCTAGGAGCCTAACGGGGGTGTGGGGGATGAGGGGGTATTCCCAGGATGCTAAGATCATGACCTGAGCCGAAATCAGACACGTAACTCACTGAGTCACTCAGGTGCCCTCTGACCACTGAAGATTTGTAAATTATAATTTCTTTATTTTTGTTTAATGTTCCATTTTTACAATAAAACATAAATATCACATCTCAACCATAAAGGCAGTTGTGCTTTTTGTTTTATGAATTAATTGTAACCAGTCCTATTTTTCTCATTAGCATTTGAGTTCTGTAACTGAAGATTCTTATACTCTTGTAATTTTCAAAAATGTCACCCTTGTAGTTGGTGAAGAAATAACCTCTTTATCAATAACAGAACTTTTAGATACACCATCTTGTAGATCTAGTTTTTGATGTGTAGCTAGTAAGAAGGGAAGGTAAACATAAAACTGTTAGACATCTGAATCTGGCTTCCAAGTAAATAATTGAGATTTTTAAGGATCACTTACTGGTTGGTCATCTGGTTTACATTTGATTTTTACCAATTTGTTTGAGAGGAAGAATCATTTTGGAATAAGGAAAATTACAGTTTTAGCAATTCTAAAAGTCTGAAGTGTGGAGCTCCATAGTTTACACATGGGACATTTGTTACACCAGGCTTCAAGCTACTGCAGATAATCATCTGCTCAGGAGAATAATTAGTCCCATTAGATGTGAATTTTAATAGTAATATTTATATACTGTTCAAACAGAATTTACCTGAACATTAAAAACTAGACCCTCCTAAAAAACTGCCTTTTATTTTTTGTTGTCTTTGATTTCTTTCATCAGCATTTTGTAATTTTTACCATGCAGAGCCTTTCCTATTTTTCTAAGGAAATGAGTGATCCATGATACATGCTGACTTTGAAATAAACTTAGAGCATAATGTATACAGAAACAATAATTGAAGCTTAATTTTTCTGTCGGCTATTTTTTTTAGATGAAACTGATTCTGATTACTTGCTTAGTTTTAAAAAAGCTTCATCTAAAATTGCTCAGTATATTCCCTTCTAACTAGACAATTATATTTACATAATGATTTGGACAGGTAGTTAATGACATTTAAAATGAACTTACACATATTGATTTGCTTATTCAATCATCTGTTTAAAAGCATATATTAGGTAAATTCAGGAGTCAGCACACACAGATTCATATCTGAGGTCTTGCAGTGGATTTATGTGTTACTTTCTCAGTAGCCTTCTGGTTTGCTAGTAACTTTGTTATTGTCTGACAAGACCTGCCTTTATTGGTTCATGTTGACTTTGCTGCCTTCACACAGTATTCACTACCACTCTTTATTGGTTGCGGAGTTATAACCACTATAAATAAATAAAGCATGAGGAGAAGGAAGAGACAGAATAGTCAATTTATTTTCATGCGTTTTTGGTTACCGCCTAAATCACAATTGTCAGAGGAAAGTGGAGTTTAATGGTCATCCTTAACAAGCTTAGGAAAAAATGTGCAGTTTTACTATTTCCATGTTGTGTTTTATGGATATTTCACATTTGGTTCAGAGTCATGATCTAATAATGACACTTTATTATCCAAGCTTGATGACTAGGATTGGGAAGGGTTGTTTATTTTATCCTTCCATTTCACTCTAACATTTTGACAAGAGTGAGAGACACTGACTGATGTTATACAGAGACTGTGTTTAATGTTTTTTAATGAAGTGCTTGAGTTAATATAAAAATGGTGTTGGCCTCATTCAGGCCCTGGCAGGTAAGGCTTATTCCGTGGGGTCTGTTTGTTGGTTGGAGCTCTGTCAAGCTTCATTTCAAATATATGCGTAGAGGATTATAATACAAATACATGGGATTACAAATGTATATAGTGAATACTCTTTCACAGTGTTTTAATTTTGTTTTACCTGCCAAATCCTTTTATTCAAGTGAAATCCTATATGAGAAATCTTCTGAGAGTTCACAGGCCAGGAAACATGCAAGTGGAGCCCTGTGGCTGAGGTGGCCTCAGTCTTCCTGTCTGCACTGGTCTGTTAAGCTATAAAATTAAAGGGATTCTTGCTCATCTCTTCTTTGCTGTTTCTTAGGCTTTTTGCTTTTCATGGTAGGTAACTACCTTTGATTATAAGGAAGTTTAAAGTGATTGAGTTTTTTAACTCCTTTAGATTGAATAGATCCAAAGTTGCTTTATTTTTTCTTCATGAGCTGATCTAACTATAGTCAACATGACTGTTTAGAGAGGGAGGTAATTTTTAGAGAATTGAACGTTTTAATACATAACCTTAGAGATAGAATCAATCCAAAGTAAATAGAATTCCGTTATGCTTTCATCATTTTAGTATTTGTTAACCAGTTTCCTGGTGTTGGCCGTGTAATAGAATAGTCAAATAAGAAAAAGATGCTTAAAAGGAATTGTTTTGTAAATTTAACATATTTTCTATTTTCAGTTATGTGAGTTTTGAACCAGTATTCTTTGATAAAAACATTTAAATGATTTTTTAAAAAGATTTATTTATTTGACAGAGAGAGAGGGAACACAAGCAGGGGGAGTGTGAGAGGGAGGAGGCGGCTTCCCACAGAGCGGAGAGCCCGATGCGGGGCTCCATCCCAGGACCCTGGGATCATGACCTGAGCTGAAGGCAGGCGCTTAATGACTGAGCCCCCCAAACACCCCTTAAATGATTTTTTTTTTAAAGATAGAATTAAGGTTGTGGTATTTGCCCTTTAACAACTGGAATACAATGTTTGTCACTTGGAATGACCTGATGATGTGGCTTGTTCTTTAGCCAAAACAAGATTTATTGAAGCAGGTGAGGTTGCTTCAAGACTAAAGGACTGTCCATGGGTATTTTGGAAAACCGGTTTCTGGATCTGTCCATCATTCTTCTGAAGGAGCCACTCATGGCATTCTTGAAGCATGTTAACAGTGAATGCTATTTATATATGATTCTTAATCATTTGAACAAAGTTTTATTCTGGAATCATAACTTCATTATTTTCCTTTTGAGTGTTATAAGATCTAGTCATTACCATAATGTAAGTGGGATTTCCAGACACAGCATTGGTGTGTAGTTTGGTATAAAATTTGAGTTTATGGCCGAAAGAAATATATGATTATTTAAAAAGCAATTAAAAGTTGAAAAAGGAGTTAAATGGCAGTGACAGGTTTTTTTTTAAGATTTTATTTATTTATTTATTTCACAGAGGTAGAGAGATCACAAGTAGGCTGAGAGGCAGGCAGAGAGAGAGGAGGAAGCAGGCTCCCCGCTGAGCAGGGAGCCCGATGCGGGCCTCGATCCCAGGACCCTGAGATCATGACCTGAGCCGAAGGCAGAGGCTTTAACCCACTGAGCCACCCAGGCGCCCAGTAGTGACAGTTTTTTGTTTTGTTTTGTTTTAAGATTTTATTATTTGAGAGAGGGGAACATCAGCAGGGTGAGTGGGAGAGGGAGAAGCAGGTTTCCCACTGAGCAGGGAGCCCAATGCGGGGCTTGATCCCAGGACCCTGGGATCATGACCTGAGCCGAAGGCAGATGTTTAACAACTGACCCATCCAGGTGCCACAAGAGTTTTTTAATGAAATTTTTTAAACATTGAGAGAAGAGCATAACATCCTCACTGCAAATCTGTGAAGTGACAGTGTGTGTGTGTGTGTGTGTGTGTGTGTGTGTGTGTGTGTGTGCGTGCGCGCGCGCATGTATGCTTCCCAGTTGTCTACACTGGAGTCCCTGTATTTTTTATTTTATANAAGTGACAGTGTGTGTGTGTGTGTGCGCGCGCGCGCGCGCATGTATGCTTCCCAGTTGTCTACACTGGAGTCCCTGTATTTTTTATTTTATAAATAGAAACAGTAAAATCTACCTTACTGGATTACTATGGGGATAAAGTGAGAATATCTAACCCTGTAAGACTGTAAGTACTTGATAAATTGTAGTCATTATTAGGATTGTTATTTTTAAAAACATCGTACAGTTTCTACCCTTTTTTTTTTTTTTGGAGTTTCATGAATGTAGTATATCTATAGTTTAGTGATGATTGCCAAGTCTTACTCTCCTTATTCTGCTTAAGGACTATATTAGATTATTTCTTTAACTGCATTCAGTATTTCATTTGTTGTTTCTTAAGAACAAAAGCAAATGGAAAATGTAAAAGAAAGACAAAAGGAAGCCCATCTTATCAACTCCAACTTTTAAATCAAAATTGCAAATGTAACTTATGATTTTAGACAAAGTTAAAAACAAACAAAAGGGACCAAAGAGGGCACCAGATTTTTGTGTATTGATTTGTTATCCTGAAGTTTTATTGATTTCATTTACTCCAATGTTTTCTGTTGGAGTCTTTATGGTTTTCTGTATATAATGTCTCTGTAAATAGTGACTGTTTTACTTTTTTCCAATTTGGATGTCTTTTATTTCTTTTTCTTGCCTAATTGCACTGGCTAGGACTGCCAATACCATGTTGAATAAAAGTCGTGAGAGTGAACATCTTTGTCTTATTCCTGATCATAGAGGACATGGTTTTAGCTTTTCTCCCTTGAGGATGATATTAGCCATTGGTTTGTCATATACATGGCCTTTATTATGTTGATATGTGTTTCCTCTGTAACTGCTTTATGGGGTTTGTATCATAAATAGATGTTGTATTTTGTCAAAAACATTTCTGTATCTATTAAGATGATCATGTGATTTTTATCCATTTTGTTAATGTGGTGTATCACACTGACTTTGGATGTTGAACCATCCTTATATCCCTGGAATCAGTCCTACTTGATGATGGTGTATGATTTTTTTAATGTATTGATGAATTCAGTGTGCTAATATTTGGATGAGAATTTTTGCATCTATGTTTGTCAGACATATTGGCCTGTAATTTTGCTTGTGGCATCCTGGTCTGGTTTTGGTATCAGGATATTGCTGGCCTTGTAAAATCAATTTGAAAGTATTCCCATCTCTTCTATTTTTTGGAGGAGTTTAGGAAAGGTTGGTATTAATTCTTCTTTTTTTTTTTTTTTTTTTAAGATTTTATTTATTTATTTCACAGAGGGAGAGAGATCACAAGGAGGCAGAGAGGCAGGCAGAGAGAGAGGGGGAAGCAGGCTCCCTGCTGAGCAGAGAGCCCGATGCGGGCCTCGATCCCAGGACCCTGAGATCATGACCTGGGCCGAAAGCAGAGGCTTTAACCCACTGAGCCACCCAGGCGCCCGGTATTAATTCTTCTTTAAGTATTTGGTAAAATCCACTAGTGAAGGCATCTAGTCTGGACTTTTGTTTGAATCAGTAATTAAAGAAAATCCTCCAAGCAAACTCTTTTCTAAAAAATTGGCCTGTTCACATTTTCTGTGTCATTGTCATTTTAGTCTTAGTAGGATGTAGGTTTCTAGGAATCTGTACGTTTCTTCCAGGTTGTCCAGTTTGT
This sequence comes from Ailurus styani, assembly GCA_002007465.1. Taxonomy (NCBI): domain Eukaryota; kingdom Metazoa; phylum Chordata; class Mammalia; order Carnivora; family Ailuridae; genus Ailurus; species Ailurus styani. Next base: position 4,141,688 of record LNAC01000182.1, read on the forward strand.
TGGCATGTAATTGTTCATAGTAGTCTATTAGTGATTCTTTGTATTTCTTTCATGTCAATTGTAATATCTGCTCTTAAATTTCTTTTTTTTCCTCTTAAATTTCTAATTTTCAGTCCTCTCCTCACCCCCCTCCCCCTTGGTGAGCCTGTCTACCCATTGTCAGTTTTCTCTTTTTAAAGAACCAGCTCTTTCATTGATCTTTTCTATTGTCTTTTTTAGTTTCCATTTCATTTTTTTCTGTTCTGTTCTTTCCTTCCTGTTACTAACTTTGGGCTTTATTCTTTTTCTCGTCTTCTGAGGTGTAAAGTTAGGTTGTTTGTTGGACTTTTCTTGTTTCTTGAGGTGTAGGCATTTATCTCCATGGACTTTCCTCTTAGAACCGCTTTTGCTGTGTCCCATAGACTTTGGTATGTTCCATTTCCATTTTCACTTGTCTCAAGGTATTTTTTTGATTTCTCTTGATTTCTTTTACCCATCTCCATCCATCTTTTATCCATTTCAGTAGCTTGTTGTTTAATCTCCACATAATTGTGAATTTTCCAGGTTTTCTCGTGTGATTAATTTCTAGTTTTATACCATTATGGTTAGAAAAGATGCTTGATATGATTTCAAGCTTCTTAAATTTATTAAGACTTGTTTTGTGGTCTAATGTGATCTATCTTGAAAATGTTCCGTGTGGGGGCGCCTGGGTGGCTCAGTTGTTAAGTGTCTGCCTTCGGCTCAGGTCATTATCCCAGGGTCCTGGGATCGAGTCCTGCATCGGGCTCACTGCTCTGCGGGAAAGCCTGCTTCTCCCTCTCCCACTCCCCCTGCTTGTGTTCCCTCTCTCACTGTATCTCTCTGTCAAATAAATAAATAAAATCTTAAAGAAAGAAAGAAAATGTTCTGTGTGTACTCGAAAAGAGTGTATATTCTGTTGGTTTTGGATGGAATGTTCTGTAAACATCTGTTAAGCCTATCTGGTCTAACATGTCATTTAAGCCCAGATTCATTAAAGTTCCAGGATACAAAATCAGTACACAAAAATATGTGGTATTTCTAAACACTAATAATAAACTATCAGCAAGACAATTTAAGAAAACAATCGCATTTACAATTGCATCAAAAAGAATAAAGTACCTAGGAATATATTTAACTGAGGCACCTCAAGACCTGTATTTTGAGAACTATGAAATGAAAGATGAGAGAAATTAAAGAAGACACAAACAGAAAAACTCATGCTCATGGTTTGGAAGAGCAAATGTTGTTAAAATGTCTATACTACCCAAAACAATCGACAGTTTCAGTGCAATCCCTATCAACATTCTAATGGCATTTTTCACAGAAATAGAATAAAAAAAATTGTAGAATTTGTCTGGAGCCATAAAAGATCCTGATAGCCAAACCAATCTTGAGAAAGAAGAGCAAAGCTGGAGGCATAATGCTCCCTCATTTCAAACTGTATTGTAAAGCAGTAGGAGTTAAAACAATAAGATAGCGACAAAAACAGACACACATCAGTGGAATAGGAAGAGAGCCCAGAAGTGAACCACACATCCATGGTCAATTATTTTATGACATAGGAACCAGGAATGTGCAATGGAGAAAGGACATCTCTTCAGTAAATGGTGTTGGGAAAATTGGACAGCCACATGGAAAAAATAAAACTGATGACTATCTTACACCATACACAAAAATTAACTCAAAATATATTAAAGACATAAACAGGACTTGAAACCATGAAACCCCTAGAAGCAAACCTAGGCAGTAAGCTCCTTGACATAGATTTTGGTGATTTTTTTGTTTGTTTGTTTTTTTTAATCTGACAGCTAAAGCAGCAAAGATGAAAACAAACAAGTAGAACTACCTCAAACTAAAAAGCTTGTGCCCAGCAAATGAAACCACCAGCAAAATGAAAAGATAACCTACAGAATGGAAGGAAACAATTGCGTATCATATATCTTATAAGGGGCTAACATAAAAAGAACTTGTGGCGCCCAGTAGCAAAGCAATAACATAACCAATCTGGGTAAAAATGGGCAGAAAATCTGAATAGGTGTTTTTCAGAAGACATCCAGATGGCCAACAGACATATGAAAATATGCTCAATATCACTCCTCAGGGAAATCCAAATCAAAACTACAAGGAGATATCACCTCACACCTGTTAGAATGATTCTTATCAAAAGACTAGAAATAATAGGTGTTGGAGAGGATGTGGAGAAAAGGGAACCCTCCTGCACTGTTGGCAATGCAAACTGGTACAGCCACTGTGGAAGACAGTATGGAGGTTCCTCATAAAATTAAGAGTAGAACTACGGTATGACCCAAGATTTCTATATCTGGGTATTTATCAGAGAAAAATGAAAACACTTATTCAAAAAGATGTGCACCCCCAGCATTATTTACAATAGCTAAGGTATGAGAACAACTTCAGTGTCTATCAGTGGATGAGTGGTGAAAGAAATTGTGGTATATATACGTGGGGGACTGTTACTCAACCATGAAAAGATGGAAATCTTGCTACTTAATGTGACATACCTCGGGAACATTATGCTAAGTGAGATATGGCAGTGAAAGACAAATACCATATGATGTCACTTATAAGTAGGATCTAAATAAGTCATCAGATATCATGGATACATTCACACACCATACATTCATACATACATCATACAAAAAACTAAATGATACAGAGAATAGCTTAGTAGTTGTGAGGGTAGGAGAAATGAGTGAACCTTTTTTTCTTTTCATTTTTTTTGGGGGGGGTTAAATAGATTGGGGAAAAAAGGAAAGAAAAGGGCACCAAGGGGAAATGATATGTGATAATATCTATAATTGTATCATCCAAAAATACCCTGTTAACACCTGGGAGTATTTCTGATTTTGTGTGAATGTGCATGTGTGAGATTGTATTTACTACAATAGGACATACTCTTTGAAAATTAATTCTTTGCTTATTGATGTATCATAACTAAACAGTCCTGTTGCTTTGTTTTTCCTGCAGAATAAAGGAAGTAGTAGTATATATTTTTTGGCTCTAAAAGAAGCACCCTTTCAGCAGAAGCACTGCTACTTAGTTTCTGCTTGTATGTTTTTTCCCTTTGCACTGATATGCCTCTCCATAATTTTTCTGGTCATGTGCTAAACGAATTCATAAGAGGTTTTGTTTTTGTTTTTTAAGTAAGTTTATTAGTAGCCTCTGGCTCAAAATATAGCTTAGAGATACTGAAAGTCGATAGGTCCTAATCTCTTCAAGGGCAAAAATTGGCATTCTAATAAATACTGAATCTCACAGATATTTTCAAGTAATAATGAACAAACAGTACTAATGATTTAGCATGTAGGCAATTCTTTAATGCATGTGCATTAAAACTTAATGGTAGGGGCACCTACGTGGCTCAGTGGGTTAAAGCCTCTGCCTTTGGCTCAGGTCATGATATCAGGGTCCTGGGATCGAGCCCCGCATCAGGCTCCCTGCTCAGCGGAGGGCCTGTTTCCCCCTCTCTCTGCCTGCCTCTCTGCCTACTTGTGATCATGCTCTCTGTCAAATAAATAAAAATCTTAAAAACAAACAAAAATGTAATGGTAAATTTAAAAAAACTGAAGTTCAAAATTACTCATTTAACAAATAATGTAGCTGGATGTGTGCTACACACCAACCATTCTGGGGCTGAAATGGCAAATCAGACGTGATTTCTGTTGTCATGAGCACTGTCGCTTATTGGGAGGGGATATGAGGAAGACAGATCATAAAGGAGTAAATAAGAAAATGAAAATAGCCAGTGGTCATTCAACTGAATTAAAGCAAAAGGTCAGGTGGTCAGGGAGTGGTTTTCTGAAAAGGTTTTGAGTTACAATCTGAACATGGGAAGAAACTAGCCACGTAAAGCCCAGGTAGCAATGCATTCCTGGCTGAAGGAACAACAGGTGCAGTGGCCTTGAGCGTGGGGTGTGGTTGGTGTGGTTGAGAAACAAAAGGCTATTTGTGGCTAGAGGGGAGTAAGTGATGAGGGTATGCAATTTCTCATTCAGGTGAGGGAAAAAAATATTCTTTAAAAGTTAAATGCAGGGCGCCTGGGTGTCTCAGTTGTTCAGCGTCTGCCTTCAGCTCAGGTCATGATCTCAGGGTCCTGGGATCGAGTTCTGCATCGGGCTCCCTGCTCAGCAGGAAGCCTGCTTCTCCCTCTCCCACTCCCCCTGCTTGTGTTCTCTCTCTCTCTGTCAAATAAATAAATAAAATCTTTAAAAAAAAAGTTAGATGCATACAAAAGTCAAAGTAAGATTTTAAAGAATTTTCCTAATAATTACAAGTATACATACCCCTTTTCTTGGACAGAAACATTAAATCTGAGCTGTTAGACTTTTCAAAAACGATTTTTAACTTCACTTCTTAACGGTGTTTATTCATTAAGGCTGAGAAGGATTGTGTGTCCAAAACTCCAAACTCAAGGTTATATACCACAGAAAAAAAAACCTGGGAGGAACCCTAATTTGTATTTTTCTATATGAAGGCAGTAGCAGTTCAAATGTTTGAGGATGATGGTGGTAGGAGTGGTAGCAGTGGCCGTGAGAGCTAACATTGTTACAGTGCTTACAAACTATGAGAAATCTTCCTGAGATTATTTCATAGATTGATTCATTTAATTCTTACACGGGAAGGAGATGTTTTTATAATCCCCATTTAATAGATGTGAAAACTGAGACACAAAGAAATTGAATGATTTGCCCGTGGTCCTATAGGAAGTCAGACTTATTCAAGGACACCAACAAGTAACTGAGCTAGAATTGAACCCCTAATTTATATGTATCTGCTTAAAATAAAGCAAAACTGGGGTGCCTGGGTGGTTCAGTGGGTTAAAGCCTCTGCCTTCAGTTCAGGTCATGATCTCAGGGTCCTGGGATCGAGCCCCACATGGAGCTCCCTGCTCAGCAGGGAGCCTGCTTCCTCCTCTCTCTGCCCACCTCTCTTCCTACTTGTGATCTCTCTCTCTGTCAAATACATATAATCTTAAAAAAATAGTAATAAAGCAAAACTTCCTAACAACTCATTGGTGATTCATTTCCTTTTGCCACTGAAAAGTTAATGACTATAAAGCACAGTGGGATCTAGTCCTTAATATTTTCTTTATGGAAAATATCCAGCTTTCATCTTCAGTAATTACTAACTCATGGCCATTTTTGCTTCATATATACTCTTCTCCACTGGATTATTGTGATGAAAATAGTAAATATCATGTCATTGTCATTCACAAATGAGGAAACTATTAATAAAATGTATTCTTTTTTTTTTTTTTTAAAGATTTTATTTATTTATTTCACAGCGGGAGAGAGATCACAAGGAGGCAGAGAGGCAGGCAGAGAGAGAGAGGGGGAAGCAGGCTCCCCGCCAAGCAGAGAGCCCGATGCGGGCCTCGATCCCAGGACCCTGAGATCATGACCTGGGCCGAAAGCAGAGGCTCTAACCCACTGAGCCACCCAGGCGCCCAATAAAATGTATTCTTAAGTGCTTTATATGGTTGCAATTAATATTAGTATGATATACTTAAGCTTCTTCTATTGAAGAGTGCTGGAGGGCCTCATTTGGCATGCATGATTTAACGCAGATGCCCAGGAAAGATGTGAAAACAGATGGAATTTTTATGTGTTCTCGATGCTGCGATCAACCATGCTGCCAATCTTTCCTTATGCTTTCCTAGATAGAAGCATTGAATCATCTTTGATGACTTGTTTTCCTTCTCCCCGTTGATATGTCTTCAAACCCTCTTGTTTTTCTTCATTCTTTAACTGTCTCTTTAATTCGCCTTTAACTCTCTGTGTCCACTGCTGCCATCTTCCTTCACTGATGATTTTAAGTCCCTTAAGCTATTTTTTCTGATTGCATTTTCTTTTCTGTTGCCATTCATCTCGTGGACTGCTCTTCCTAGCTTTTACCGTATCCCTTTGCAGTATCTGTAGTGTTTATTCTACCCCATTTAAATTCCTTTTTCTGATATTCACTCTCTTCCATAAGCTGACCTTGTCATAACCTCAATATTTTTTTTTTATTTACCAACATAAACCTTTTAGGCTGCTCTCCTGAATACCCTTCCTATGTGCTGGGCCATGCTCATTCCTGCCTCTCTGCTTCGATGTACACTCTGCTTAGTTTGTAAATCTGTCCTCTGTCGTCTTTGATCGATTGCCTGCCTTTGACTAAAAGTCCAGCTTGCTTTCTTCCTCTTCTGTGGAGTCCTCCTTGATGACTTTAGGCCTGTACTGAGCTTTCCCTTTCAGAATTCACATGAGTGTGACCACTCAGTGCCATGAAAATGGACTCTGGTTGCACTTTTTCTTGTATGATTTCAAATTCTTAGGGATTTATGTTTCTAAAGTGGATAGATAACTTCTTGGGCACAGGGAGTTTTCACAACAGTATAGGCCACATGGTATGTGTGCCACAATGCGTCTGTTGATTAAAACTCTTGAATATGATACATATATGGACTGTTTTGACTAACCATGTAGTTTTATTATAATACATATTGCCTGGTCTTTTTTTTGAGGATGATTTCCCTTCTTCCTGTTGTATTTGCTTTGAATCATTGTGCCAGTCAGTGTGCCTCTAGCTCATGAAAAAGGTGAGCCAAGCGGGATCAGCGGCTTGCACCCCGGTGTCCCCTTTCCCCACCGTCATGACGATGCCTCTTCTACTGCAGGGCAGGCCCGTGCCTGTGCATGTTGGGAGTGGTCAGTGGGCCTCCTCAATCCCCCATTCAGTACCGAATTCTTCTTCAGGAAGCAGGAAAGGAGAAGGCTCCGAAGTTAATTAAACCACTTTAAAAAGACTTTTTAAAATACTAGTCTCATTAAATGAGCGAAAAGCCGTATGTTTCTTCCACAGGAACATGCATTTATTTGTAAGAAGGGGAAGGAGAGGCAATGGGAAGAAGGGACAGCCCTACAGCGAGCCAGCTAGGAGAAAAGCAAACGTGAAGTGAGAATATAAAGGGAATGCAAAAAGAGTACAGGGAGTGGTAAGAGCCGTTCCGTTCTGAGTCTGGGCGGGAAGCCTGAGAGGATAGTTACTGGATTATGAAAAAGGAAAGGAAAAGATGAGCTGGAAGTTTAAAAAGAAAAACTGGAGGGGAGGTCTGAAGTTGGAAGGGAAAGAACGTAATGACCCTCACAGTCAGGGCTGTCCAGGACTGCTGTGTTAGACATACGGTCCTACCTCTCTTGTTTATTTATTTTTAAAGATTTATTTTAGAGAGAGAGAAAGAGAGTCTGTGTGTGTGCATGAGCACGCAGGGGGAGAAGCAGAGAGCGTCTGAAGCAGACCCTGAGGTAATTGCAGAGCCTATCATGGGACTCTGTGCAGTGCTTGATTTCCCAATCCTGAGACCAGGAACTGAGCCGAAACCAAGAGTCGGATGCTTAACCCACTATGCTGTCCAGGCACCTCACTACTTCTTTTATTTAAAGGAGGAAGATAGGGTGCCTGGGTTGCTCACTGAGTTAAACCTCTGCCCTTTGGCTCAGGTCATGACCTCAGGGTCCTAGAATCGAGCCCCGCATCGGGCTCTCTTCTCAGCAGGGATCCTGTTTCTCCCTCTCTCTCTGCCTACTTGTGATCTCTCTCTCTCTGTCAAATAAATAAATAAATAAAATCTTTAAAAAAAAAATAAAGGAGGGAGATAGGAGGAAAAAAATAAAAACTTTAAAGAGGTTGTTACAGGAAGTAATCCTTGAAAATTCAAAAAGGCTATATTATTAAAGATTTTAAATTGTTGGTAGTGGTGGTGATTTTGTCTGTTTATTCTGCATTGTTTGCTGGTTGTGCTGTCTCATTTGTGAGTTAGCCTGTGCAACCACAATCAAACAACTCAACTGGATCTCACAGCCATCTCCACCCACATATCGAAGGATCAAAAAATAAACTTCTAGATGTGTAACTTCTTCATCTTTTGGACTGTGTTGTTTCCAATATGGTAGCTACTAGCCAAATGTGGCCATTTAAATTTAAATTAATTACAGTTAAGTAAATTCAGAAGTTAATTTTCTTGGTATCAGCAGCCACGTTTCTAGTGCTCAGTGGCCACATGTTATCAGAGGGAACTGTCGGGGTGAGCAGAGATACCGAACGTTTCCACCATCACGTGGAGTTCTGTCAGACAAACCCAGATTCGGCCTTACAAGTAGAGGAACCTAGAGTTTTAAAATAACGATCTAAAGTAAATATTTTGCTTTCATGATTAGAATAAAATTTTCATATGTTAAAATCTACAATTTGCAGTTACAACAGGGAAAGAAAAAATTACTTAAAAATTGACACATTCTGGTTGAATACAGCTTGTTCACTGAGGGTGTGAAATTTTCTTTCTCCTCATTTCAAGATGTCTTTTCTGGGTCGCTTTCTTTAGTTATTAAGTCATCAAAGGAATTCTGAATACACCTATATAACCCCCAGCCTCCTTTGTTTCCAAATTATAACAATTCCAGGCACAGGAGAAACAAAACGTGTGTTTTATTTTGTAATGAATTAAAAAGACTTTTATGCAAAAAAAAAAATCCTTTTTGTCTAGTGATAAATTTTACCCATGGCCTTCGAGTGGGGGCAGGGGGTTGGATTGCCCTAGGAATCCTCATTTGTCTTGCTGCCTGGGTGGGTCCCAGGCGAGTTTGCTGAGCACCATTCTGACTGTGAACTTACTTACCAAAGATTAACTTTGGCAGGTTTGTGATTTCTGACAGATATTAAATCTGCTTCACCTGAATAGAGACTGCCCTTGTCTGCCAGTACAGTATATTTACAGTGTCTGAGTAGCCTGAATTCTGACATCATGTTGTAAGATAGATGGTGGAAATATCATGGAATTAGTAATGGAACTATTTTTCTATCAGTGCATTATCCTGTATTAAGTCACAGGAAATATTCTTGATCAGTGAAGTTACTCAGTCATCAATAGTAAATTATTTAATAAATATATACTTGTGGAATAAATATATGTAAGTTCTCTTAAATAATTGAGGGTTTTCTCAAGATTGAAGTTGCCTACAGTTGAGTAACTTAGGTTTGCTTATGTTTGTGAAGCAAATATTAACTTTTGGAGGAGTCAGTGACTACAGTTTCATGTTTTTGTAAAGTCATATCCAGTTTGTTTTAGTCTTAATTAAAACACGGGTGATGTTTATTAAAATGTAGTTTTAAAAACCATTTAAAAGCTTCATAGTGGAAAGTAAAGCATCGTGTCCCTGTTTGATTGGTATGGTTTTGTTTTTTTCTTTCCTGGTGGTATGTAGAACAGTGGTGTTTCTGTTCTTGATGTCTGAGGTCCAGTTGAACTATATTTGAGCTTTGTGACTTCAGTTGACTATGTGAAGAATGTGTGACTTCCAGGGGAAGGAAGGGCACAGGGCAAGGCATGGGGCTGGAGTCCCACTGATGCCGTGTCTTAGCTATGATGCCTAGAGCCAAGGCAGGCTTTTGAACATTCAACCTTAGCTGCTGAATAGGATAGCAGGTGTAATTTAGTAGTTCTTAACTAGAAATTAGCACTGTCCTCATCTCTTCCATACCATATGTTTTAAGTAGTTCCTTTTTATGTTCGTGATGAGGTTAGTATAGATCCCTCCCCTCCTTCTTTCCCAGATAAGCAGTTCATTTTGCTTTAAGTGTTCACCCACCCTCCTACTCTATTCCTCTCTTTTGACATAGGGACTGAAAAATTTCCAAAATGCTCTTAGGTTTCTGTTTTGTTTTTTGTTTTTTGTTTCTATTTGACAGATTCCTGTTTTTATTACATTGTGATCCTAAGAGTGTTATTTGTCCTGTTTTTCCTATTTGGAATTTGTGTGACTTTGTCTTTGTGGCCTAGATATATAGTTTTTGTAAATTTTGTATGGACATTGGAAAAGATCTGTACTCAGATTACAGCATCTGATATACTTCATTTAATTGTACCTTACTAGTTATTTTTTCATGTCTTAAATCTTTCTGGGTTGAGGAAGGGCAGTAATATCCTACTGGTATTGATGCATGATACTTGCTTTATTTTTGGTTTCACCTACAAAGTATGCCTTTGCCCATTTTCAATCTTCTGGGGTTACTTTATTTTAGATACAGTATTTACAGCACACCATTGGGTAATTTATTAGAAATGGAGAGGGAAACAAGTCCAGATAAATGATATCAAAAGATTTCAAGGAAGACCTGATGCTTGAGTTAATTCTTCATAGAAGAAGAGAGGAACCTTAGTATATGCGGAGGCAGTCAGGGAAGGAGACAGACTGGCAGAGAGGCAGAGAAACAAGGAGGTTGGGAGGAGGAGGAGAGGAGGGAGAGAGGGAAACAGAGGAGCAGGGAGACAGACAGGGAGGGAGAGGGGGAGGGACAGGAGAGAGGCCCAGGCAAAGGACAGGGCTGTTGGGAGGCAGGGAGACAGAGAGGGACAGGGAGGCAGACAGAGGCAGAGTAGCAGACAGGTGGCTGAGAGGCAGTGGGAGGGGTGCTTCAGGCGAGGGGTCAGTAGGCTTGATGATAAAGGCTTTGAGAGGCAGCCAGTTAACTTGTTTCCATATGTTTTTTTGGTAAGAAACTCAATGGAAATGAAATTTTGTGGATTTAAAATGTTTCAAGGAGGGTATTTATTTCCTTTAGAGTCTGACTGGAAGTGCTTTCATTTCCTAAGGACTTTTATTGGGATCGTTTCAATTCCTCAAGTATACTGAATGTTTCTGTGAAGTCTGAGGCTAGTGAGATTTTTTAACCCCGACTGAAGAATACAGTTGGACTTTTACCTAAAAGTACCAGCAACTTTAATTAGACTTGAGTCACTCTCATTATGTATTGGTTTTTCTTGGCATGTGTGTGCCCTCAATCCATGGGCTTAAGTCTTCCTCTAGTCCTGGAAAATTGGTCTTTGATTTGTTCTGTTTTCTTGGGAAAGTAGTTATACATGTGCAATTTTTTTTTTGATTTCCCGTTTCTCATTTTCTTTTAGTCTTTTCTAATTTGTTGTTAATTTCCATTTTCACTCATTTCTCAGTTTTATCTAATATGTGTCTTAGTGATGCTCACTCTGCCTCCAACAACTTACTGTTTAGATTTAATTTCCCTGATGAACACTTTAGGCTCATAATTTCTTGTTCTGTGATCGTGCCATATCTCCCAAGAGCTTTTCTAGCTCTTCTCAGAATGTTTCTGCTTTCTCTTTGCACTGTGGCGCTATTTCTGGTCATGATTTCCATTGCTTGTTGGCAGTATTTTTCTGTTGACTTTCCCTCCTCTATTTTCCTGTTTACGTCTTTCTATCCCTTTCCTCCTCCCTCTCTTTTCTTCCCCCCCCCCACCGGTTTAACTTCCCAGTCCAGTTCTTTTTTTATTGATCTTTGACTAAATTGACCTAAAGCTGGTTTGTGTGGGGGCTGGGAGGGCAGGGGTAGCAGGAATCCCTCCTCAGGCACACTGAAGGGCTTCCTGACACTGTTTGACCTTGACTCACTGATACAAGCCCAGGGGCAGCCAGAAGGCTGCTCACAGTTCATTTTTTTCTACTTTCTCCACCTTATCTCAGTGTCAGTGTTTCCTACATTGATTCTGCATCTGAAGCTTTAGCCAAAGACCTCTTCTCAGTGTCTTCCCATCCCCTGCTTGAGTTCACCTCCTCTGGCGGCACTTTCTCACACCCTGTGATGGACAACAGAGTTTGCCTGATTTTATCGAAGATGGAATCTTCATTTCTTTTCATTCTTTGTTTTAGGATGGATAGAAAACAGAGACTTGTCCACTCTGCTGTCTTGAAGCACTCACCTACCTACCTACCTACCTTCCTTTCCTTTCCTTTCCTTTCCTTTCCCTTTCCCTTTCCCTTTCCCTCTTCCTCTTCCTCTTCCTCTTCCTCTTCCTCTTCCTTTTCCTTTTCCTTTCCCTTTCGTTCATATATGTATTTGAGAGAGCACAAGCAGGGTAAATGGTAGAGGGAGAAGGGAGACGCGAGCTCCCCACTGAGCTAGGAGCCCAAAGTAGGGCTCATCCCAGGACACTGAGATCACGACCTGAGCCGAAGGTAGATGGTTAACTGACTGAGCCACCCACGTGCCCCTTGAAGCACTCATCTTTAAAAAATTTTTTTTTTCTTTAAGTCTTTCAGTAAATTTGTTTTAGCTAACAGGAGCTTTCTTCAGAGTGATAATTAGGGTTTGGCTTCATGGCTCTTTCCATTCCTCTTTTCATTGCTTGGTGATTTTTCTTCTGGTTAACTATTTTTCCTGAGCACTGGATTTCACTGTCTGGGTGGGTTTCTCAGATGGGTTAACTAGGAACAAGAGGGGCATCACTGTACTGTGAGGCTTGTTTGTTTTGAGGGCACATGTTCGTATTGCATTTATTAAGTATATTGTAGAGATCAATATTTCCATCTCAGTTCATTTCTCTGGTCTATATTGTACTTCTTTGTGCATTTATGAGGTTGTATAGCCTACCAGTTATTAAAGCAAGTTGAGTGTGTCTTCTAAAAAGTGGGAGTAACTTCTACTTGTGGGCTACCCCATCTGGAGACACTGGTTTCCTATCAGTGAATTCTACGGAGCGGTTTGCTTTTTATGCTTCAGAAAGCAAAGATACAGAGGGGGAAGAAAATTCTTGTTCTATACTTTGGTGGGGGAAGGAGATAGTTATTTTAGTTTCTATCAAATACCAAAAGTTATTTTCAAGCACTGCACCAAAAAAAAAAAAAAAAAAAAAAAAAAAAAAAAAAAAAAAAAAAAAAAAAACCCCCCACCACAGGGAAAAACCCAGGGGGGCCCCCCTNCCCTGCCAGTCAGTGAAAACAGCAGTGTGGCTGCCATGCAGTACTTATAATTGTTTCAGATTTACAAACCCAACAATGAAACACATTTTGCATAATGAAATATTTATTTTTATCCATCATGCTTGCAAGCTGCTCTCCATTCATCATGTTTGCAAACAGCAACAGCAGTGTTTCTTTAACGTGAGCCAAATGCAATTTCCAGCTGTTGAAATTAATTCTTTTTAAAGTCCTGTTAAAAAACTCATCCAACAACAAATCTCAGTGTTTTTATTTTTGCTCTTTTTTACATTTCCACTGAATTGTGTTTTTATTTTTCACTCATTAATAGAAGTGATTTCAGTGGCATTTGGTGTTTGAGATAGAACTAGAATAAATAAAAGCCTTTCTTCTCTTTGTGTAACTTACTGTGTTGTTCACTGAGTCAATGAAAATTCTAATTTTGCATCCCTTTCATCTCAAAATAATAAAGTGATGAAGGCACCTATACGCCCTAGAACAGAGAAAAGCTAGTGATAATATTATCTATTTTTTTTATTGCTGTAATATGAGGATCCTACTGTTCTCATGTAGTTTTGAGTGAAGACTTGTGAGAAAGCCTCGAGGTTGTAAGATACTCTTGAGCTTCTTCCTTTGGGATATAGCAGGTTCATATATGCAGGGGGTGATGGGTTTTGTCCTGGGTACTGTGTTCCCTTGTCATGTTATTTACACAACTGCTTACCCTTCAGGTGTTGTGATTCTGATAGTAAAGAAGTAAGAAATTGGTACCGTGAGGTGAATAATTGGTTAGAAATTATTTTCTGTGAGAAGTTTTGTTTCAGTTGTCTGGAGTTGCCTCCTTCAGAAGAAGAAATAATACAAGAATATGATTATTGTTATTTTAAGTGAAAAATGCTGATTTGCCAGGGTTATGAGGGGTAATGTGACTAATTCAGTCTCGTTTCTGCCAGTGTAGCTAGTTTTTGTTCTCTCTCAACTCTGGGCTTCTGCCTGCAATGATTTTGTTCCCTTTCTCTATTGCCACCTAGCTAACTCATATTTTCCAAATAAAAAACCATTATTTTTTAGTATTTGTGGTCCCAGTTCTTGTGGGGGGTTTTTTGTGCCTGAAGCTGAATGGACTTTGTCCTTTCTACATGCTCCCATAGAGCTTTGAACTTAGTCCGCCTCACTGTGTTATTACACTTGTCTCTCATACCTTCATTCCTTTCAAGTTTTTATTTATTTGTCTAAGTAGTCTCTACAGCCTGCGTGGGGCTCGAGCTTAAGACCCTAAGATCAAGAGTTGCAGGCTCTTCTGACTGAGCCTGCCAGGCACCCTTCTCCTTGACCAGTGCTGGTCAATACAATGTGCGCCACAAGTTAAAATTTAAACTTCCTTGTAGTTTTGTTAAAGTAAAAAGAAACAGGAGAAATTAATTATAATACTGTTGTAGTTAGCACAGTATATTCAGATTGTCATTTCAACATAGAACCAATATAACATCATTGATACATTCTCTATTCTTTATGTACTAAGTCTTAAAAATGTAGTGTTTCTTTTACCCTGGGAGCAGCACATCTCAGTTGAGACGAGCTGCATTTCAGATGCTCAGGCGCACAGTGGCCAACGGCTCCTGTGTTGTAGAGCTCTGACTGCTCTCCTCCAGAGTTGGAACTGTGTCTGGTTATGGCTGGCTAGCCTTCATTCGGTACCTGCCTACAAATCAATGAATGGAGACTAACATCTATCGGAGGGTTATGTCGCTTGATGCCTATCCCTAGTAATACCAGTACCTCGTGTCAGGAGAACTGAGGCACACATAGCTGGAAGGACCCTGTATCCAGTCATAAAGTAGGGCAGTGGGCAGGCTTTGTAGAGTTAAGTTGCTAAGGATTTATTGCAGAGGACAGCTTGGCAGGGGAATTAAGAAAGTGGCCATTCTGCTTGCCAGCTGATAGACCCTGATCCAGAGCACTTGACAATCAGCACCTTTCACTTTTGCTGGTAGATGAAGCTGCTTCTACCACAGTAGTCATAATCAAATTCTTAAGTCTTGTGCACACCTATTTAATACAAATAGAGGCTAATGCATCTGCTTCAGTTCACTACTTAAAAAATAAAATTTTACTTGGTGTAAATTGATAAAGTCAGTGTGGGTAAAAATTCACTATTGCATAGTAAAATTAATGATGTGCATATTCTATGACCCAATAATTATCCATTTAGGTATATACCATTGAGAAGATGTTTCATATGTGTACAAGGTGGCATCTAAGTGATAACTGCAACATTTTTTTAATAGTTAAAACATATAAACCACCTAAACACCTATAATTAGAGAAATATTTTTGACACATTCGTAAACTGTATACATTTGTAAACTCTGAATGTAAAAACAAGTTTTGGAACATAATTTTTTAAAAATTAAAAATAACACATGTCATGTATGTGACACGTCACAATGTGGCTCATTGATGCAAATGCATACTGTAAGAAAGTTTTTAAAAAACTGTAGAGGGTAAGCCCTTATATACAGAATAATGGTAAGGGGCACGGGAATAGGTTCAGGCGTTAGGCGTCTAGTAATATAAACTCCCATAGCTCTTTAGGTAACACAAAATGCTGAATGAAAACAATTGGCAGTTCTAGGTGGAGGTCACAGAGGTGTTCTCTTATTCTTTGCTGTATTTTAACTTGTTCTCGATTTATAAGATATATTCTACACTTTCAGAGGATTTCCTTCAGGTCTGTACTGTATTTTTTTGAAAGTAATAATTTAGGATTAAAAATGCTAGGAACATTTTTCTTGGTACACTTCCTATGAATTATTTCAATCCTTTGCTGAAAAAGGATCCACAGATGGAGAAGTGTCCTTTTGATGTACACAAGAACAAAAGTGCATTTTATAACTGAACTCTGTTCTGTCTTTCAGGCTAGAATTTTAATCCAAATCCCTGTAGGAAAATACCTAATAAACTCAGTGTCCCACAAGACCTTTTGTTACCTCTTGAGTTAAGACAGAAAGTTCTTTTTAGAATCTAGAATAGCCCGAGCCCTTCAAAGACGTTTTGGCTGTGGTATATTTCCATTCAGTGCAGCAGGTACTTACAGAATGGAATGGCTGCATGTGTGAGCTACTGTGTCAGGCTTGAGGGTGGCCAGCAGGTAGTGAGGAGGACATAAGAGGAAGAAAGAAGGAAATGGCTCCTTTAGACTTGGCAGGATATTGAAGCGGTTGGGGGATGTTTTGTCAGGAATCTGTGACTCCTTTTGCACTGCCCTCCATAGCCAGTTTATCAGCCAACAGTCACTTGTACCTCCCAAATGTATCTTGAGGAACATTCGTTTCTCCCGCCTTACATGCTGCCCTCTTGGTAGAAGCCACCTTCCCTCCCAACTAATCCCAGGACTTCCACTCCTGTCTCCATCTAATCTGATCCCTACATAGAACTGTCTTTAGTATGTAAGTTGGATTGCAAGAGTTTCAAACTTAAACTCCTTAATGACTTCCCTTTATATAAACTTAAGCAGGTCGTGGTATAGAATAGAGTTTAATGTGGTCTTTGTCTCTCAACTTTATCTCTTAACACCTATTCCCTTATCTGACTAAGGGCCAAAGCAACTGGCCTTTGTTTAATTACTTTAAAAATAAGCCTTTTCATATCTTGATAAATCATGCTTTAAAGATTAAGATGAATTTTATCTCTTAACAGCACCCTGAGATAGCTTACAAACTAGGAAATGTGGTAGTTAATAAAGCACTTATCCGCCCCCTCGAAGCACTTTGCTCTTTAATTGTGCTTCATCCTACGTGGTGGTGATTCTTGGCCTAAAGAGTTTTTGGGTAGTCAGTCACCTCTTGCTTTTAACCTGAATGCACCATTCCTCTTCTTTCCATCTTTTTCTGGAAGCACTATCCCTAATTTTTCTTCTTTCTACTCACAGCCTTCAAATAGCTCCCCCACTTCTACTTTTTTTTTTAATCCCCTAAGTAGGAAGGGGAATTAGGTTATAATTGTGCTCAGTTAGAAAACGAATGGAGTCAAGCTGTAAGATTATAATGTGAAATTCTTACATTATTTGGTAGTAATAATATGTAATTATTTCTCAGTTTCTAATTATTTTTGTAGTAAGGTCCAATTACTGAAGTTAAACTACTATTACTGCTTAGATTTAATGATGATTGTTTAAGAGAATAGATTTGTTTGCTAGAAACACTCACTAAATAGTGTTAAAATATTTTTATAAAGATACCGGAGGTACTAGCGAAAGTACAGACATTATGTGTAGGTTCTTTTCTTTATCTACAAAATAAGATAAATGTTATCACTTTCTTGTGTAACAAACATCTAGTTTTAATACTTCTCACTTTTGATATGTGCAACAATGAATCTCTCATTTGATATATGTCTTGCATATAAGTTCTGAGGTCTGTTAATACAGATTCGCAAGAAAAAAGGTTACGGGAAGGAATTCTGGTACCAAAGGAATAGGCAAGGGATGCAGATGGGTTCCAAACCTCTCTAGCTTCTATTATGTTACCTATTTGCATCAGCAAAGTGATTTTTATTTTTAAAGGCTTTTATTTTTGCTGAGTGGACCTGGCCCCATCATTGTCCTTCCCTTCTATTTCAACTTTTTTAGTAGTTCTAATTTTAATAATTTTGCTCGTTCACAGTTTTGCCTCCTCTCCTTATTTTGTTACCACCACTCTACCAATCTTTGTATATTACAAAGTGAACTGAGCTAATAGAAGTTATCGCTTCATGGTCACCATCTTGGGTGATAACTGTGCAGTGGTGGTTCGTATCCGACTTGGGTGTCGATGGGAACTACCCAGCAGTTCCCAGAAGACAGTCAGAAGGACTTGGCTTCACCTTTTGTGACTCGTGGCAATAATTTAATAATAGGGACAAATGAATAAGAGGCACAAATAGGGTGTGGGACCATGCTAGAAGATTACGCAGAGTACCCTAGGTGTCCAGTCATGTAGAGATGACATGAGAAGTCTGACCAAAGGTTTAAAAAGTCTACATTAGAGGTTAAGGTGGTAGATTTGTGTCTGGAATAGAAATGAAGGCAATTTAGTTAGGACATGAGTTGCTCTGCTAATTCACCAGACTTTGGTAGCTAGGTAGAATGTAGTTTCTAGGTGCTAGTCTTGCTTTTAATTTGGAAGTTGAGAGAAGAGCAATGAACAGTTTGCCCTAGAGCAGGATGTTGTGGGATTATATAGGCAGGCTGCTGAGGTATAAGTGGTCCTCTGATTAGAGCACTGGCTCCACTGGGAGTGATTTTGCTCTTGGGGGGTTATTTGGGATTGTCTGCAGATGACTTCAGTCATCACAGCTTAGGGCTGCTACTGGTAGTTAGTGGGTAGAGGCCAGGGATGCTGGCAAACGTTCTACAAGGTGCTGAATGACCCCTCACAACAAAAGCCCAAAATGCGAGGAGTGTTGAACAACCCTGTGTTATACACACCAGCAAAGGTTGATTGTTATGTTTTCCTATTCACTGTAGGTGGAGCATGCACATTTGCCACCTCATCCCTAAAGAATGGCCCGTCTTTAGTAAAACTGTAACGATTGAGAATGTACTCAGCCATGTTTTTAACAACTCCCATTTGGACAAACATGCATATGCTAACTTCACATATATAAGATCATCTTTATCTGTGCTGCTTAGCTATTTGCAGTTTTTACCCGTTATGAGCTTTACTTGTCTTTTTAAAAAAATGTTCCCTGTGCTACTTTAGGATAAACAGCCAGTTTGATGTTTGCCTGTTCTTAAGATTTTTTAGTAATGAGGTATTTGGTATCACTTGGTGTTAAAGAGCCACCTGATTTCAGACTTTATAAATTGCATCAAGGATAACTAAATGTCATACTTTATCTCCATGGTGCATAACTAGGAGGGGAGGAGATAGAAGGTGGAAGAGAAAAAAGTTAATAGAATTTACACAGCAATATTTACCTATAGATAATAAAAGTATTCATTACATGGCATGAACCAGATCATTAGGACTTGCACAGCACTGTGCTTACAAATGCTCAATATAAATACCACTTGCTTTTTACTTGAAATAAGGAAAATTCTGGGCTACTGACTTGACTAAAATTTAAAGAGTATGCCACTTATTCTTTGTAGGATATTACAAATAATATGAGCCTTTTATTAATTGTACATAAATACAGTATGAATAAAACCTTTCCTCTAAAACTGAGTTATCTAAACAGCAAATAATTATGCATTTCAGTACACCTGTGAGCAAAGTAAATTGTTAATATTTCTCTCAGTATATATTCATGTAATCCTCTGAATGAAAGTGTTTGCACATGAAATAATATCTTGATAGGAAAAGCATGCTCATCCATCTCTGTTAACCATGTCCATCATTAACCATGTCCACGAACTAACCAATTTGGACCATAATCAAAGCTTCAATGGTGATAGTCTATTATTAGTATATACTACCTACAGAAATATGCAGCTCCTCTTAAGGGCTTGGTCTGTCACAGATTCGGGACATAGTAAGGTAGTATTCTTCAGATGATAGAGGGAAGATTCAGTGTCTTTGAAGTAAAAATTAACATTTGTATGTTAGGGGCTCTTCCTGTTTCAAATGATAGAGATCTTAACCCCAATTGGTCTGAGTCCAAAACGGGAATTTATAGCTTATATAATTGAAAGGGCTAGTGCCTGGCTCTTGCTATTGTCGTGGGACCCAAACAGTGCTCATGCCCCACTTGCTTTACCTTTACTGTATCGACTTCATTTTCTTTGTTGACATAGACCATAGACCCAAGCTTCTCACTCTCAGGTCTCAGTCTCTCTGGTTGCAAGACAGTAGAAAAGGGACTCTGGAAAGTCTCTTGGGGTGTCATTAGTTTTGACTGGATAGTAGGAGATTGTAATGGCATAGATTGGGCCATATGCCAAATCTGGATTTGGATGTAGATTTAATGTCACTTATGGCTGAGAGTACAAAAATAAATCTTTCTCCTAACCCTGTCCTTTTTTGCCAAAGTACCACTGTAGCAATAGCTTATGCTTATAATTGTATAAGTGTAAAAATCAATACCTGTATTATTTTATATATAGATGATTGTATCTTATGTGTGTTTTTTTCTCTTACCACTGTTCAATATGTTTATCATCCCCACTTATCGAAGATCTCCAAGGAAGATCCTATAACTTCTCTTTTAAATAACAGAAATATCCTAAACAGACATTCTGGGTTTTCTTTGAAGTGTTTAAAAAAAACCAAAGTGGACACCCAGATGTGCTTAAAGATAGTAATTCATTAAAGAAAACCTTTCATGAATTCTTAAATAGCATCTGTTTCTTATTGGGCTTCATTATATAGTTGAGTTTTAACACAG
Source organism: Ailurus styani (assembly GCA_002007465.1). NCBI lineage: Eukaryota > Metazoa > Chordata > Mammalia > Carnivora > Ailuridae > Ailurus > Ailurus styani. Next base: position 4,161,822 of record LNAC01000182.1, read on the forward strand.
GCAGAGAATAACTGTAGGTAAATTAAATGATTTTAAGCAAGAGATATTTCTGGAAGAATTCATTGATTTAGAGCTGCTTGTCTGATTTGAGTATGAAGTGAATTACTGCTAAGTGTTGTCTGTAATGATGAAAATTGTTAAAAACACTTATCTTCAATGCAAAATGGATTAAAGATTTAAATGTAAAGTCCAAAACTATAAAACTTCCAGAAGAAAACATAGGGGGAAAACTTCATGACATTGGTTTGGGCAGCGATTTCATGGATATGACACTAAAAGCACAGGTAACAAAAGCTAAATTAGATAATCAGGATTACATCAAACCACAAAGCTTTTGTACAACAGAGGAAACCACAGAGTGAAAACTCAAGCTACAGGAAGGGGGAAAATATTTGTAAGCCATATATCTTGTACCCAAAACCAAAAAGTAACAACAGGACCTTATAGATACAGAGAACAGATTGGTGGTTGCCAGAGGGAGCAGAAGTGGGAGGGAGAAATAAGTGGGTGAAGGGGGTCCCCCACCCCCAAATAAAAAAAAATTAAAAAGAAGAAAATCTTGCAGTGTGTGAAAACATGGATTAACTTGAAGGACATTAAGCTAAGTGGAAGAAGCCAAACACGGAAGGAAAAATACTGCATGGACCCCCTTCTATGAGGGTAGCTGGAACTGTCAGACCTGGAAGCAGAGACTAGAATAGTGGTTGCCATGGGCTGAAGGAAGGAGCAAATGAGGAGTTGATACTCCGTTCTAGAGCTCTCTTAGACAGCAGTGTGCCTGTAGTTACCAGTACTGTATTGTTAAGCTGATGAGAGGGTAGATGTCATGTTAATTGCTCTTACCAAAATAAAAACACCCCCATTCTCTGTAGCGCCTGATAGTTGACCTTCTACTGGCATCTATGTAGTTGTGTGTGGACTCATCTGTTTATCAGTAATTTCCTTATTAATGTGTATATGTTAGTGAACTGTTTCTGAGTCTCAGCCAGAAGGAACTACTTTTTTCCCCACATGCCTGGACCAACTCATATAGATGTTAGAGCAGGCTTAAGGGGAGAAGTTGGGGATTCCGTGGTCTTCTGTGTCTGCCAGGGAAAGAATCCTGACTCAAACCAGTAATTGACGGATTAGATTGATTTGGGTACACAAAGACTAATTGATCTTTAGGGTACTAGGAATAAGGACCTGTGTTAGTAATAAGCAAAAGTTGGGTAATTGGAGTTATTTAGCTCTCTACAGATACAGTAAGACTTCCTCTAAATAAGATTCTGGATCTTCTTTTTCCTCTAGATTAACGATAGGTATCTTCAATTCAATTCTGGCAAACTCTGACAAAACATTTGATTCCTTTTAATAAGGGGGTTAAATCTGGAATTGTTCTTGTTATGTGCATTTCCCCTTTTTAGTTATTTCCATTGGTATTAAAATTATAATTACAATATTCACATTCCTTGTACAAATATTTTTTAACAGCACAGCATGTAATGTAGAGTGAAAAAAAAATGTCTTTTCTATGACCCCATGCCCATTCCTCACAGTAATCACTGTTAAAGAGTTGGGTGTGTAGAATACAAAGGTGGTCTTGGGTTTGGATTAACAAACTCACAAGACATGATAGGCTTCATTCAGCACTAAGTTTACTTAGCTTTAAGGAAGGGTACAAGACAGATAATAAAACTTGTATGATGCAAAAATAGTGACGGCCTCATCATTTCCCCGGAGGAACTTTGAAATGTTCTGGTCACTCCATGTTTGGGATGCAAATGGCCATGGAATCCATCAGTTCTTGAGGCTTATGCTATGCTAGTTGTTAAGAGTTTCCTCAGGAGTATGTGTTGCGGGGCGGGGCGGGGGGTGGTGTCAGTCCATTCTGCAGCACAAGTGCATCTTATCAATGCTGATTATTAATTGCTACACATTCTTGATAAAGTAACTTGTCTGATTCTTAGTTTTCTTGGATTTGGTATAATCCTATATGTTCTCTGAGTTGCTATTGTAAGGAAGATTTGAGCAAGGGTTATTTAAAAGTTATTTAAAGGGTTATATAACAATATATCTGGTAAGAGATAGCATACAAACAAATACATGTAAGTAGGCGCCTGGGTGGCTCAGTCAAAGGTCTGCCTTTGGCTCAGGTCATGATCCCAGGGTCCTGGGATGGAGTCCTGCATCAGGCTCCCTGCTCAGTGGGGCACCTGCTTCTCCCTCTGCCTCTCTCTCTCTGTCCTTCATGAATAAATAAATAAAATCTTAAAAACAAAAACAAATACATGTAAGAGCTACCCTTTGTTTTTAATGGCTCCCTACTATGATGATGACATATTTTACCAATATTCGATTGGTGACCAGTTAAGATCTCTATTAGTTTTTCATGATCACACATATTATCACAATGAATATCCTTTTACATAAGCCCTTGTGAATTTGGGCAAGTGTTTACGTAGGCTACGTAGAATTTCTGGATCAGAGGGATGCACATTTAAATTTTTATTAATCTGCCAAACTGTCCCTCAAAGTTGTCATCAACAGCAACTTCCTTCTAGTTTTGTCTATGTTGTTTCCCTCTAGTCCCTGAAAAATTCTGTGAATTTGGCAAAATATATATAATAATTTTTATTTTACATTAGAATCAGCAGGCTTTGGATTAACTCAAAGTCATAGGACTGATAAGTGACTGGTCTAGATTAGAATTGAAATCTTTGATATCTCGTTTTCTTGCAGTTAAACTGAAAATGCTTCTTTGATTTATTTTACTTTTATTTTAATACTTGGAACTAATCTAATAGTCTGCTGTTGAGAAAGTCAAATTATTTCTGCCCAACTTTAATAGCCAGTTAACCTCTGATGTTGAATGGAGCCCTACATTATCTGTCAGTAACATTAACTTACATTATGCCAGTTACAAAAAAAATTGTTAGTTTCAGATGCATTTAATATACTTACTGGTAACACCAATATGTAAAGTTAGTAATTTAAATATATTTTAGTCTTTAGTTGTATATCATCGGCCTGATGCATATAAGTAATTGCTCAACCTTTGAAGTTATGCTATTTGACAAATATGCAAAACTTTTGCTATATATACGCCAATGAAAATTTTACATTACAAGATAACTCATGAACTAACCTCTGTTAAAGTTTGAAACAATTTAAATGATGGAGTGAACAGATTTTTGAGGCTGATTCATTCTGACATAAAAAATATCTTATGTGACAGTACCTTCTACTTCTGGTTCTTTTAGTTTGTTACTTTCATTAGCAGTAATACTTGCAACTCATTTTTTCCAAGTGCTGTCAGTGAATTCATGCCAGCATTATTTATGGTTGAAATACTTAATCTTTCAAATGTAATTTTATTTACACATGTAGAAAATATTTCAAACTAGCTAAGACATTTTATCACTAAAATTTAAAAATGGTAGAATACATCTTTTTTTTTTTTAGTCAAACTTCATTGAAAACAAAATAGTTTCAGGGACAGATGGGAACTTGTTTCTCCTTTCAGTGGGATTGTATCCCAACTCTCAGAGGTAATGAGAAAAAAGTCTACACATTTTCTCATGGTTATTTTCGCTCCCTTTGCCATTTAAAACAAGAATAGATCCTATGATCTAAATATATCTCTCTCCATAAACTGCTCTAAATGTATCAATTTAAATTTAGGCATAGGAAGTAACAGACATTAGGGAAAGTTTTGGTATTGTGAAAGTAACACTAATCTTACTGGAGCTAGGTTTACTGATAAGCAGTTCTACAGATGTTTACTCAAATTCATCTCTCCCTTCCTTGTCTCCCCGTTGAATTTTGTTGCTCTTATTATTGGCACTCATTAGAGTCTACAGTGCATCATGTGTACTTGCTGTGGTCTCTCTTCTGCTCACTTGTGAGCCTGGGGTACCAGATCTGTTTGTTACTCATTTTGCTATTGCGTTTAGGGCCTAGAACGTAACAGGTGTAAATGTTGAATTCAACTGATCTTTGTAGAACAATACCACACTGTGAAGTTGACAACTTACTCTGTTTGATAATCTTTAGCCACTAAGACCTATTTCTTAGGTTTTCATATTACATGGGTGAATCAATTTGTGTATAAAAAGATTTCTTATATTTGTTAATTTTGTTTACAGATAATTGTTTTATAGACTTGGAGGGTAATTACTGATAGTTCACCATCTGTTTCTATTTATCAGGGTTTTGGGCCTCCCTATTCACTTGTTCTATGCCATATTTTATATGTGAGACCTATTTTAGATTTTGATGTTTTCGAACGCTCAGGTTTTGATATTTAGGAGATGTGCAGGATACTTTGTGATCTTCTGCAAGTTATGCTTCTGGCTTAATTTGAGCTGCCATTTTAGCTGCCATTCCTTCTAAGGAAATGTGTATTGTAGGTAACTGGTAAAATGAGATGTTCCTCTTAAATATCCTTGTAAAAACTCTTATTTTTGTCATGCACTATTTAAATAGTTTAAGCTTTCCTTATCCAGGAACACAAGCTTTTTAGACTTCATAATCACTTTAACAAAAATGGAGGAAAAGGACCCATGTTGATTGAATGCTTACTGTTTTCTAGTATTCTGATGAACAATATATACAGTTATTAAATCATTAATTGCTTAATAACGCTAAGCCATATTATCCCCACCTACAGATGAGGAAGCTGAAGCTCAAAAGGAATATATTTTTGCCACTTGGCCTGTTTTATTTCTGATAAAACATGGAACACAGAAAATAGTCTCACATATTATGGATTAGTAGAGAACACGTTAGGACTTTTATTTCTGCCAATATGGCTAATTAGATATCTTCTACCATGTCCTACTTCTTCTAAACACTTACACATTTGGAGGTAAATAGTATAAACACTTTTAAGTGTGTAAATTTGCAGAAAGGGGAAAGGGATTTCATAAGTGCCATGAATCGAAGAAGTGGTTCTAAAAAGTAGTGTGTTTCTTTCAAAGCTGCTGGTCCCAAGGTCTTTGCTGATTTTTGTGGAACTGATGCTAAGATATTGAACATTTCTGGGAAAACTGGAAATTAGAGAAGTAACAGCAACTACAAAATAGTAGTCCATGGACTAAGAGAATTTCAAGGAACAGTTCATCAGCAGCATCAAATCTTAGAAAGCAAGACCTAAAAGCCCCAGTGGGAGAGACAGCCAGTCTTACTCAAATGTCTTATTATTTCCCAAATTTGAATTTGATGCCACCTCACAAAATTTTTAGTGTTCACATATTATCTAAATTATTACTCAATATTGTAAAATAAAGTGTTTATGATTTTATTTTTAAAAGAAACTTTTTATATCAAAACAAAATATGGAAACCCATACCTGCCAGAAATAGAAAACATCTATGCAAATTAATAAAGGCCACAAAGGGATATCTATGTCCTATTTTCTCTTACTGAGCGTGAGACCTATCTTCTCTTGTAAAGGAGGAAAAACAAGCTTCGAGAGAGATTGAAGACACCCTGTACACTCTTCCCCTTTTATTTAATAAGAGGAATTGAAAAGGCTACAAAAAGGAAATCCACTTTGTCTTAGGTGATTCTGTCTTGAGTGTGCTATGTGGGATCACTTGCAGTGCGGCAGTCGTTGGCTGAATGTGAAAAGATCCAAAGAGGAAAGCCTGACTGTGTGTGTGTCTGATCATTTTTTAGTCCTTTGTTCATCATTTGTGAGGTACTGCTCTAAGCTGCTCATATTGAAATGTTCTTTGTTTTTTTCTGTTTGAAGCACTTTTGAGAGCCTGTGCTGACGGAGGTGCCAACCGCTTATATGACACCATGGAAGGAGAGAGGGAAAGGTATGTTCTTTTAGTCCATGTCCAAAATACCCCTAATTCTGCTCTTCAGGTTCTTCTATTCTCTCCTTGATGAATGATGACTGTTAATTTTACTTCAGAATTAAGAAAACCACATCAGTGAGAGAGCTGCTCAACCATGTTGTATTATTTCTTAGTTTTGAGTGTATTTCTTGGAAGACCTAGGCCAATCATACCCTTATTTAAAAGCTTCTCATTCTGGTCAGTCAGAGAAAGACAATTATCATATAGTTTCACTCACATATGGAACGTAAGAAATAGTGCAGAGGATCGTAGGGGAAGGGAGGGAAAACTGAATGGGAAGAAATCAGAGGGGGAGACAAACCATGAGTGACTTTTAACTCTAAGAAACAAGCTGTGGGTTGATGGAGGGAGCTGGTGAGGGGAAGGGGTAGCTGCGAGATGTGCATTAAAGAGGGCACGTGAGGGCGCCTGGGTGGCTCAGTGGGTTAAAGCCTCTGCCTTCGGCTCAGGTCATGATCTCAGGGTCCTGGGATCGAGGCCAAGGCCCGCATCGGGCTCCATGCTCAGCAGGAAACCTGCTTTCTCCTCTCTCTCTGCCTGCTCTCTGCCTACTTGTGCTCTCTCTCCCTCTGTGAAATAAATAAATAAAATATTAAAAAAAAAGGGCACGTGATGTAGTGAGCACTGGGTGTTACATGCAGCTGATGAATTACTGAACTGTACATCTGAAACTAATGTACTGTATACTGGCTAATTGAATTTGAATAAAAAACTATGGTAAAAACAAAAAACCAAAAAACCCTCATTCTACTGCCTCAGAAGTCTCATTAAGTAGCATTATCAAATATTGATATCTGTGAGGACTTTGAACATTAAAATAAAACTCCATTTAAATGAAAAACAAACCTGGCCTCGTATCAACAAATGATACATGCTGTTGTAGAAGTGAGATTTTTGTAGTAGTGTTGAGTAAAGTTAAGTATAATTTTACTTAGTTACTTCTAAGTTAGCACACACATATATTTTAGGAGATAAATACCTTACTCTTAATGATTTGTTATCTGTGCTGTCTGGTTTTCCTGATCTTTGCATGGTGAGCTATTTTTAGATAAGAGAATACATTTGATGAAAGCAAATTTAAATCCAGCTCATTGCCAACATGTTTATAGTTCAACCTCTTGGCAAACATAAGAATTTATAGTCTAGATATAAGTAGACTAGCTGTGAAATTTAGTTCCACTTCTATCATATGTGTTATTAAATGTACTGAAATGTTTATAGTTTGAGGAATCACCTCCTTGCTGCAAAAAATAAAATAAAAATATTATGATTCAACATACCGCAGGTGTGAATTAAATATATGTAGTTTGAAATGATGTAAAATACATCTTTATGGCATCAGAATTTTTAACTGTAGGCTTCTAATATTGGAGCTGCTCTTTGAAAGCAGCCAGTTACTTATAGGAGGAGAGCATGTTTCCTTTGAGATTGGGAATGCTAATGTCCAGGGACTGGATGAATTATCAAAGAATATGGCAGTAGTGACAGCCTAGGAAACAATTTAAATTCTTAACATTTTATAATTCTTTATTTTTTAACTTTATGGATTCCTCTGACCGTGTTCTCTAAGACCTGACATGGACAGTGTGTGAAAAATACTCTCAGCAGTGCCTGGGCCGGTTGGTTCAGGGAAGAGCATGATGCCCATGAGGCCAAGATTATGAATTGGGCATTGCATTTCATGCCAGTAGCTGGCTCACTGGCAAGGAATCTAGTACTGAATACTATTTCTTTAATGGTAGGTGTAGCTCATGAACATAATTATATGAACCAGAGCTGTGAACAGATATTAACACAGTGCTTCCAACTCTGCTGGGACCATAAGAACCATCCAAAATGCTTGTGAAAAAAATACAAATTTGTATACTCATTGCTCTTATTGAATCGGGTGGACACTAATGAAAAAGAGGACACACAACATTTTTATTCACATTAGAAAGCAAAAACAGATTACAGGGTTTGTGGAGTACCATTATTTTTGTCCAGATTTCAAAATAACATTTCTAATATTCTTAACACATTTACACGTAATGTTATGGAAGTCTTCCAGAAGATTTACATGATTTATCTAAGAGTCATTTGACCGTAGATGAAGATATTCAGTAAGAAAATGTAATTTCCATTTCTTTTCTTATTATAATAGTATGTTTGCAGTGATTCATACTCTGATACTTAGGAACATGGCTGGCCTGGTAGAGTGTCTAATAGGGAGATGAGTAAACTAACTGCCTCATGTGGGAATTAAATTCTTGGAGTAAATCTCATTAAATACAAACCCTAACCAGTTTTGCTAATTGGATATAGATGGCTAAACATGATTCCTATTAGTTGGATTTTTTTTTTAAGATTTTATTCATTTATTTGACAGAGAGAGGCACAGTGAGAGAGGGAACACAAGCAGAGTGAGTGGGAGAGGGAGAAGCAGGCCTCCCGCCGATCAGAGAGCCTGATATCAGGGCCTTGGGATCATGACCTGAGTTGAAGGTAGATGCTTAACAACTCAGCCACCCAGGTGCCCCCTTATTAGTTGCATTTTTAACAGAGAAGCCACACAATGAAAAAGGAAAAAAAAAATACAAGTTTTAAAAAGCTAAGTATGGTTTGTGGACCACTGCTTGGCTTGTTCATGTTTGTCTTTTTATTTAATGTCCGTATCTACAATGTAATACCTTATAATTATGCAATAAAAGATGAACGTGTAGAGAATCCTCTCACACTGAAGACATTTGGAATGGAAGGAAGGAAGACTGATGTAGACAGGAAGAGAGGAGCAGGAGGAGGAAGAGGGCTTTGTGGAGGAAAGAGCTGAGGCAAACACCAGCAGCGACTTTACATCTGATCCTGTACCACTCACTCGACACCATCTTCATAAACGTCTGTCTTTGTTTCTACTCTGGAAGTGGCCTCTGTTTGTGTTGTGTTTTGTTTTTGTTTTGTTTTGTTTTTAATATGGAAGTTCTAAGTGTTTTTTATTGCTGTGAAAATTATACATGTTGATTTGAGCATGTTAGTTGAGAGAAACAAAAAAGAAAAAAAAATCTGTTATTTCTTCCTAAGTAGCAAAGAGTTACATTGAGTCTACCTATTGGGAACAATAGAAAATGTGACTAATTTTTCTTGTTCAGGTGGGTATAAGCTCCCTGGTGCCTACCAGATTGTGTGGGAATATTAAATACTCAACAAATACTTGTTAATAAATGAGTGTTTTATTACAGTTACTCTGGTAAGGTTTTGAGTGACTTTGACCCTCACATTTTGAGGATTGAGGATTGACAGGTTCTGAATTGGGGGTACACTCAGTCTGAACGTCAGACTGAGGCAGGTCGAAGACCCGGTTGGGGAAATGGACGATAGGCACCACCACTGACTTTGGTTGCAGAGGAAAAGCTTTTAGGAAGACCCCATACTTTGTATTCCCACATTCTTTTTCTTTTCTTCTTCCTTCTTCCTTGATAAGAAATCTTAACTTCATCTATTTGGCCACCCAGTTTCTCCAACATTATTTTTTAAATCATCTGAACTACCCTCACTGATTTCTGATACCAACATAATATGTAGATCACTATTTACATATTATATGTAAATATATATAATATATTTAAAATTATATATTATATATTAAAATTATATATTAAAAATATATATTATTCTTGAAGTATAGTTGACACACAAAATTAGTTTCAGGTGTGCAGCATAGTGATTCCACAACTTTATTCCCATGCACTTAATTTACTGTTTTCCCAACCCCAGATGTCTTTTTTTAGAAATGTGGGGTACTGTGGGGTATTAGATGTATCAGTCAGTACCCCTAATTCTGTGGCTTCAACCTGATACTGACTAAAGTCGCATATCTATATTTTGGTACTGGTCTGATTAAAAACTCCTTTGGTAACCTCATAACATCTGTTTCCTGCCTTCTTGAAAGTAGGTAAAACCCACCATTGGTCTCAACCGGGATGATAAAGCACAGCCTTGTAGTCAGAATAATCACAGGATGCAGAGAGGGGAGAAAAAAATACAAGTGAAGCATGTAAGATTTTCTAGGAGATTTTATGGAGCAGATTTTGTCTCTTGCCCATCATCGATAGACATTGGAGGACCTTTGTTTTTCTTCTCCTCCTTCTTTTTTAAAGATTTTATTTATTTATTTGACAGAGAGAAAGACAGCGAGAGAGGGAACACAAGCAGGGGGAATAGGAGAGGGAGAAGCAGGCTTCCCGCTGAGCAGGGAGCCCGAAGCAGGGCTCAATCCCAGGACCCTGGGATCATGACCTGAGCCGAAGGCAGACGCCCAGTGACTGAGCCACCCAGGCACCCCTCTTCTTCTTCTTTTAAAGATTTTCTTTATTTGAGAGAGAAATTGAGAGCACAAGTTGAGGGGAAGGGCAGAGAGAGAGGGAGACTCCCCACTGCGCAGGGAACCCAGCCCCAATGTGGGGCTCGATCCCAGGACCCTGAGATCATGACCTGAGCCAAAGGCAGGTGCTTAATGGACTGAGCCACCCAGGCCCCCATCTTTTGTTTTTGTACTGACAATTTTGTTGACAGTATAGTAGAGCAGCAAAGAGTAAAAGTAAGGATTATGGGAGAGCTAAGCACACCGAATGCCCTCCTCTCATGCCCAGTGATTCCTCTTTCTGTATCTTTCACAGATATTCTAAGGGAACAGTTTCTGCTCTGGTTAGTTTCTAACCAGGGGTAGAAAAGTTGTCAACTATGGCAGTAATTACCAACCTTTTCCACCATAGGGAATATTAAAAACAAACATATAGAAAAGTGCACAAATTATAATGACATAGCTCAATGAATTTTTACAAAGGGGAACATATGAATAAACAGTACAGAGACCAATAAATAGAATATCACCAGCATTGCAGAGGCCCTCCTCATGCTCTCTCCCATCACCATCTCCTCTCCTAGGACACTGCTATCTAACCCAGAACATGTTAGATTAATTCTGCCTGTCTCTGGTCTCTATAAAATGGAATCATAATATATTGAATTTTGACTAAATGGACTTTTTGGGGATATAGAATTGATAGCTCTGTGAACCTGCAAAATGGATTAAGAAACATTGCTATAGGTTCTTATAAGAGAATTACAGTCATGCTAATTATGGGAAGGGGTGGAAGAGGTGATGGAGTCAAGAAAGTAGGAGATGTATAGAAACCAGCAAGAATTACAAAATCCATGCCACATGAAAGTAATCTGACAGTATGGGAAAAAGAGTTGATACCATTCTTTAAAAAAATGTCTTTAAAGAATAGACATTTGTAAACTTTATTATATTAGAAAGTTGAGGTAAGGGCACCTGGGTGACTCAGTGGGTTAAAGCCTCTGCCTTCGGCTCAGGTCATGATCTCAGGGTCCTGGCATTGAGGCCCGCATCAGGCTCTCTGCTCAGCAGGGAGCCTGCTTCCTCCTCTCTCTCTGCCTGCCTCTCTGCCTGCTTGTGATCTCTCTCTCTCTCTCCCTCTCTCTCTGTCAAATAAATAAATAAATCTTTAAAAAAAAAAAAGGAAGTTGAGGTAAACTGATAAAAAAATGAAAAGAGCTTCAGAATGAGACAGTATCTCCCAAGAATAATCCAGTGGCAGAAATAAGAACGTGGCATTTAACTTGTTATTCATTCATTTTTATTCATTCAAATGCTTATTGAATACCTTCTATGGTTAGACATTTTTTTTTTAAGATTTTATTTATTTATTTGACACACAGAGAGAGATTACAAGTAAGCAGAGAGGCAGTCAGAGAGAGAGGAGGAAGCAGGATCCCTGCCGAGCAGAGAACCCGATGTGGGCCTCGATCCCAGGA
>LNAC01000182.1:4173578-4224604 GCA_002007465.1 Ailurus styani
AAAATGATTCTTTTTTTTTTTAAAGATTTTATTTATTCATTTGACACAGAGAGAGAGATTACAAGTAGGCAGAGAGGCAGGCAGAGAGAGGAGGAAGCAGGCTCCCCGCTGAGCAGAGAGCCCGACGTGGGCCTCGATCCCAGGACCCTGAGATCATGACCTGAGCCGAAGGCAGCGGCTTTAACCCACTGAGCCACCCAGGCGCCCTAAAAAAATGATTCTTGCCCACAAAAAGAGCCTTAGAGCTCTTTTCGTGGGATGGACAGTTAATCCAGAATTGGGGGTGTTAGAAACAATTCTGAGGATCCTTCTGAAGTACAATAGTTTAGGGTCACAGAGTGGGGTGTGTGTGTGTGGGTGTGTATGTGTGTGTACCTGCTCACACACATCTGTTGACTAGCAGGGAGAAGGGAAGGGAAGGTTCTGTTTTGTCTCTTAGATAAAATCTAAACTCACTACCTGTCAGGGTTTGTCTTTTACTTATCATTTTAAACAAGCTGTTTCCTCTGTTTCCTCCCTTGCCCTCTCACTGCCTGGGCTTCAGAAGTAACTTCAGATAGTTTATTTTATTTTATTATTATGTGTAAACCAGAGTGCCTTATAGCTAGAAAGATCATGCCCATTTTGTCTGAAATCATGTATAGAATTCATCCCACTTATTTTCAAAATGTCTTATATTTACATTGTGTCCTCATTATTATCTGAGTCTTTTATCATAAATGAAGATTCTTGCCTTTGAATTCATTGGTATTTTGAGAGTAACATGAATATTAGTGCTACTTGTGAGTGTTTTTTGTGATTTTAAAGGATGCAGAGACCCTGAAACTCATCTGCATACACTACTCTGAGGAATAACTGTGAATTTGGTATCATTAGTGTATAGGGACTTGAAATGGGGAGGGGTGTTGTGTTTTGCTTAGTTTTCTCAGAATAATTGATGAATACAGCATCCTGAATGGAATGTCCCACAGATGATCATATAAACATTAATTTAGCTCAGATGTTTAAGATCTGCTTTCTGTTGAATTTAAAAGATTAACATCCTAGAGGAGAACTTAGGCAGTAACCTCTTCAATAACAGCCACAGCAACTTCTTTCAAGACCCATCTCCAAAAGCAAGGGAAACAAAAGCAAAAATGAACTTCTGGGACTTCATCAAGATAAAAAGCTTTTGCACAGCAAAGGAAACAGTCAACAAAACAAAGAGGCAACCCACGGAACGGGACAAGATATTTGCAGATGACTCTACAGATAAAGGGCTGCTATCCAAGATCTATAACGAACTTCTCAAACTCAACACCCAGAAAACAAATAATCAAGTCAAAAAATGGGCAGAAGACATGAACAGACACTTCTCCAAAGAAGACATACCAATGGCTAATAGACACATGAAAAAATATTCAACATCATTAGCCATCAGGGAAATTCAAATCAAAACCATACTGAGATACCACCTCACACCAGTTAGAATGGCAAAAATTGACAAGACACAACAAATGTTGGAGAGGTTGCGGAGAAAGGAGAACCCTCTTACACTGTTGGTGGGAATGCAAGGTGGTGCAGTCACTTTGGAAAACAGTGTGGAGGTTGCTCAAGATGTTAAAAACAGAGCTACCCGATGACCCAGTAATTGCAGTAGTGGGTATTTACCCTATAGATGCAGATGTAGTGAGAAGAAGGGCCACATCCATCCCAGTGTTCATAGCAACAATGTCCACAATAGCCAAACTGTGGAAAGAACCTAGATGTCCACCAACAGATGAATGGATAAAGAATACGTGATCCAGGGCGCCTGGGTGGCTCAGTGGATTAATGCCTCTGCCTTCAGCTCAGGGCATGGTCTCAGGGTCCTGGGATCAAGGCCTGCATCGGGTTCTCTGCTCGGCAGGGAGCCTGCTTCTTCCTCTCTCTCTGCCTGCTTGTAATCTCTCTCTCTGTCAAATAAATAAATAGAATCTTAAAAGAAAAAAAGAATATGTGGTCCATATATACAATGGAATATTACGCAGCCATCAGAAAGGATAAAATACCCAACTTTTTTGCATCACCTTGTATGGAACTGGAAGAGATTGTGCTTAGTGAAATAAGTCAAGCAGAGAAAGTCAATTATCATATAGTTTCACCTATTTGTGGATTATAAGGAGTAGCATGGAGGACATTAGGAGAAGAAAGGGAAAAATGAAGGGGGGAAATCAGAGGGAGAGATGAACCATGAGAGACTATGGATTCCCGGAAACAAACTGAGGGTTTTAAGGGGAAGGGGTGGGGGGATGGGTTAGCCTGGTGATGGGCATCAAGGAAGGCACGGATTGCATGGAGCACTGGGTGTTATACACAAACAATGAAGCATGGAACACTACATCAAAAACTAATGATGTAATGTATGGTGACTAACATAACATAATAATTAAAAAAAAGATTAGCATCCAGTAAAAATTCCCTGAAATCATATAGATGACCATTCATGTAAACAGGTGTTAATGAGGTGGGATGAGGGGGAACTTGGGGTGCTCAAATAGAAAAGGTTTCAGGGAAGCCTGGGTGGCTCAGCTAAAGTCATGATCCCAGTGTCCTGGGATGGAGTCCCACATCCGGCTCCTTGCTCAGTGGGGAGCCTGCGTCTCCTTGTGCCTACTCTGCCTGCTGTTCCCCCTGCTTGTGCTCTCTATCTCTCTGACAAATAAGTAAAATCTAAAAAAAAAAAGGATTCATTCCTGATCTCTTATTCCGATCAGACCATTTATTTTCTCACAGTTTGAATTTCAGACTTCCTAGTTTTATACATTCTTACAGCTTTCTTATGAGCAGATCAATACTACTTTTCAGAGTGATCCAGTGGGAATCAGACTGACTGTGTGGCTCTAAAACTCACTGGTCCCTAGCTAAGCTAACTTCAGACTATGACTTAAATAACTGAATAATGTGGGATTCTCGCTGTTACAGATAGTAGGAATTCCATGTTGAGAACAGTGTAGTGAGAAGGCATGCCCAGATTTTTCAGTTAGGTTAGGATCCAAAATCTGATTCTGCAGCTTCATCACTATGAGACTTTGGCAAGTAATTTCACTTTCTCGGGCTGTGGTTTTTCCTACTTGTGCCATTTCAGGGAAAGATCAGGATCTTCTGGAGTATTCAGAGAAATCTTGAAGAAGATTTTTATGAAGAAGAAATGTATTACTTGGGCTGGTTACACAAGAGTGGGATAAGCCAAGAGGGTAGAGGGCGACCCTTCAAAGCTACAATATGATGAATTATAGGATAGTTGAATATGTGTATGATCTAGTTTGGGACAATAGCTGTAAATATTCTCTCATATTTAATACTTTGCATGTGGTAATTGTACTACTTTCTAGAAAAGTTTTAAGTGTTGGAATGAAGGAATATAGCATTTAGTTTCTCTGGTTCCTTTTTTGGTTTTGATCATCTTCAGATATAATTTTATATGATAAAATTCATCTCTTTAAGCCTTCAATAAGTTTTGGAGAAGCATATAGTCCTATCTACCAGCAGTCAAGAATAGAGCATGTCCATCATCCTGAAAAGTTCCTTCCTATCCCTTTGCATCAGTCCCTAACTCCTATACCTTGCCTCCTGAAACCTTCTAGAATCTCCTATAAATGGAGTCTTTCAGCTTGTTATCTTACGTATGTGACATTTTTCACCTACCAAATGCTTCTGAGATTGATCCATGTGATTGTGTATATCAGTAGTTTGTCCTTTTTCACTGTTGAGTGGTGTTCTGTTATGTGGGTACACCACAGTCTTGTTTGTTCATTGAATGCGGTTGATAGACCTGATTCTTAAGAATTATCCTTTTAGTTGAAATCTGTTACCACTTTTTTCAAGTGATTCTTTGGGAGGAATGTTAGTTCTTTTAGTCAGAGCCAAACGTAATTTTCAAAATTGTCACTTCTACCTTAGAAGTGAGATAAATAGTAGAAGAGATTCATATATAATGCTTATATTCTACTGTATCTTAGTGAACATCTTCCAAAAGCTTGCTCAGTACTGTTAGTTTTTTATGGAATAAGACAATCAATATAAAATTATTATAGAATAAATTGGTATCGGGCGCCTGGGTGGCTCAGTGGGTTAAAGCCTCTGCTTTCAGCTCAGGTCATGATCTCAGCGTCCTGGGATCGAGGCCCGCATCGGGCTCTCTGCTCAGCAGGGAGACTGCTTCCTCTTCTCCTTGTCTCTCTCCCTGTCTCTCTGCCTGCGTCTCTGCATACTTGTAATCTCTCTCTCTGTGTCAAATAAATAAATAAAATCTTTAAAAAAAAAAAGAATAAATTGGTATCAAGGATCTGAGCAGATATTGTGGTCTCAGTAACCTCTAATATATATGACAATTGACTTTAGTCGACCTGCGACTAATTATTTAGTGATTGGGATTTATTTTAACTAATGTTTACCCATTTCATGGCATAGTTAAAAAAAAAGTTTCAGTATGCTTGAACATATATAGAAACAAGTATGTACTTGCTTGAGGAAATTCAAAGATCATTGGTTTACCTTGATTTCTTCTAAGCCTACCCTTAAGAATTTTAGTCACTTGCTTCAACAAGTTTCTATTAAAAAGTATTTTGCAATCAAATTACATGAAGCTTTGTAAGCATGTCAACATTATTGGGTCTTTGAATCAAAATGATGGAAGGTAAAAATGATGAGCACATTTAAAAGAAAATTTGTAATAGGAGTCTTGTTATTGAAGAACCCTACACAATAAACTGTGAGGGCATATTTATCTTGAATTGTTGATTGAATTAGTTTTGTAATATATTTTAGTCTGTTGGTTATCAAGTGCTATAAATCAGAGATCTCAAAGTTATCCATGCATAGCTCTGAATCATTTTGGTGGGTCGGGGGGGCAGAATGTGTATGCAAAGATGCAATGTTTGTCAGATCATGCATGAAGTCAGAATAAATTTTCAGAGGGAGATCATTTTAAGCAGCTGCAGGAAGTCAGTTTACAACTAAATTTAATCAGAGGCATTGTTCTTTATGGCTATTCTATTTCATAAAGTATGTTCCTGACAAAACCCTTTTCCTTTCCTGCACTGTGGATGGAGTCTTCAGAAATAAATTACACTCGGATGATTTTTCAGAGAAACCCGGATCATCTGTCAAAAGTTTTGAGGCTCTTATAATTTTCCTTTTTGAAAAAAAATAAACTTGAATAGTTTTGCAGTTGTTAATATAGTTTAAGAGCTTATGTTTTTCAAGTGCTAATTTTCAATAGGTTATTAGGTTGCTAAGTTGGTAATAATTGAGAATAGTCACATAACGTGTGTGTATACATGTGTTGTTTATTAGAAAGTTGTAGAATGGTCCCTGTCTTTTCATACTCATTTAAGGTTGTGCGCATACATGCATGCTTGCACACATTCACTTAGGTACTTCTGTGGTGCTTTCTCGTTATTAAATTTTGGTTTTGTATTATCAGATAAATAGTAAGCAGAATAACTCCAACAACAAGACAGCATGCATTATTTGTTGACACATCATTATAAGACCTGAAACTTGAGTTGATGGTAGGATTGCACCTGAACCAGCTATAGCCTTTCTATTAATAGGGGTCGGCAAAGTGACAGCTGGAATTGAGTTAAAGCAAGGACTAGTTAATAAATTTTGTGAGAATATACCCAAATGGCGCTTACACCAAGATAAGCTCTGGACTTTCACTTATAGTGCTGGGTTAGAGATCTGAGAGCTGTTTGAGACTATATTCCTTGAAGACTTCAATTTTGCCTCTAGCCCGGAATTCAAGAATATGCTGACAAGTCTCAAGAAAGGCTACTTGAAATACAACAGAAAACATTTTACCACCCTAAGGAAAAAAAATCATTGTTTGTAAATACACACACACACACACACACACACATTTGAATGTGTACATGTATATATTATGTCTAATATGCTTATGTCTGAATACTATATGATCTAGGCAATGAAGAGAGCTTCTTATCAAAGTCGGAGGAAGGGAACTTAAATGATGGGCAAGGAGACACTAGTCTGTAAATGCCCAGGTTGACAGGAACTATAATAATAATAGTAATAGTGATAATAATAATAATAAGTCATGAATATTTGAAATGTTGACTTGTTCTCCAAATTGTAGGATTTAGAAATTGTACTTAGCACTTCTGTTGATTGAGATCAGCTGTGCTATGCTCAGACTGTAGGGAAGAAGGTGTTCATCCCACAGGATTTAGATCTACGAGCTCTGCTTTTGGCTTTGGATGTCTGGTTATGTGCATTTGTGCTGGGTACCATGCATGGGTGCCTGACACCTGGGGTGTGCTACATAAGGCAGGAAGGACCATGGTGGGAGTGGTTGTTTAAAATATTGGTGTCCAGGTTGTGTTGAAATTGTCGATCAGTGTTTCTACTTAATTAGACAAAATTCCGTGTTCTTGTTTTATTTATCTTGGGAAATAACTCTAGCACATGGGACCAAATTTGACAAGTAATAATAGATATTTTTAATTGAACAGTATTACTCCTTTTAGATAGTTCTCCCTGAAAATAATAATAATTTCCTCACAGATAGCCCAGTAGATGACAAATCCTGAATGAACTAGGTAAGGGTATTCGGTGGCTAGATTTCTTGCTTTAACAGGTTATGGTCAGTGTCCTTCTGGAATGTTTTCCTACTCACTGCTTCCCTTAACATTTATCACAACACGTTGAAATCACCTCTTTGCATGTTCCTGCCAGCCTGTCACCCCAGCGAAAGCTTTGCATTGTCTCTAGCTTTTTCACGCTCTCATCCCCGGTAAGTAGGTCACTATATGCTTAATAGTTAGAATGATTGGATATGCTCTTCCATAAAAATTTAATGTATTCTACTTTCGTACTTTAAGTATGAAAGCATATTTTTGACCCAGTAAAGTAATTCTTACATACTTTTATTTAAGAGCAGAATTAGAGAGTGATATCAAAAGCCCTCCTGTTAACATTGTTAGGAACTTCTTTTATTTAAATTTATTATTATTTTTTTTTGTATCAGTGGGGGTTCCTGGTTGTAAAGAAAAGAAAAACTCTGACCAATGTAAACAGCAACAAAATCAATTAAAAGTATTATAATTAACAATAACTGGGAAGACTGGAGAGTTGGGCTTGGGAAGAAATATGCCAGAAGCTGGAAACAAAATCCACAGTACATTGTGTTCTAAGAACAAGTGAGGGCTTGCACTCCAGCCTCTGTGAGCCGGCCACGGGATGCTGCTGATGAATTCCCAGTGGCTTGCCTTTTCTTGTGTAAGAGAATATGACTGACCAAGCTGAGGTGGTTAAGGGAAAATCTGCCTGTGCCCTTTCATGTAGGGGTGGCATGAGTGAATGCATGACTCCCGTTTGTTTCTGGAGTGGTCTGTGCCCACGATCAGGATTCACACCGTGTTATCTTCTATAAACATGGGTAGGGACAGCTGAATGCAAATACAGATACAACCAAAACCTTCACAAATGCCCACCCACAACACCTTCTCTCTGGCTGCCTGTGCTTTTACCTTGTCCTCAGATCAGCTAATGGTTGTCAGTAATCTTCATACTTCCCTTGCCATAGGCACCTCTCTGACTTAAAACTTACTGTGATCTAAATGCTCCTAGCTATGAGATTTTCCCCCTCATTCTCTCAATGATGGTGAAAAGGAAGTTCGTGTTTACCCATCATATGTGTAAATGATAAAAATACCTCTCACGTATTCTGGGAAATTTAATAACGTTCCTCACAGATTTTTAGCAAAGGGTGTAATGGGGCACCTGGGTGGCTCAGCCAGTTAAGCGTCTGAGTCCTGATGCCGCTCAGGTCGTGATCTCAGGTTCGTGAGATGAAGCCCCATGTGGGGCTCCACACGGAGCATGGACTTTGCTTGGGATTCTCTCTCTCCCTCTGCCCTTGCCCCCGGACCCCCACTTGCATGGACCAGCGCTTTCAAAAAAAAATAAAGGGGATAGAGTATACACTTTCTTAGTTTTAGAAAAGCTTGCTTTTAATCATATTCTGTTTTTCTCTGACTTCATGTTATCTATATTTTTCGAAGAATACTTCTTAACACCCCACCCTTAAGATTCATGATTTTTCTTCGAGGCTTGTGATATTTTTTAGATCTCTTTTGCTTTTAAAAGTATCTTCCTCTCAATGAACTATTACCAAGACAAATTTACATCACAGAACAAGGTTTTCTTAACTTGATCTGAATCTTGGTGACAATTAGGAGAATATTTTTTTCCTAATTTGTACTATGTAGAAAGGTTTCATTGCTTAAAAGTGCAGCTTTTCTTTAAGAATACAGTAATACAAATTATTACAAAATTCCCTTGATTTTTCTTTTTAAGGAGAAATTTGCCCTGATTTAGTTCTTACTAGAAAAATTAGAAGTTCATAGATGGAAAAAAATGTCTTGTGACTTGAAGCATAATACTTAAAAAGGCAGCTGAAGCTAGAAGCTTAGAATGCAGTTTTCTTTCTACTTTCATCATGATTTTTACTTCATGCAAAATTCACTTATTTATCACTAGTGGCCTCTAGTGTGTATTCAATTTTTTCCTGCTAGGCTGTACATTAGTGGGTTATTAGTAACTAGAGAGCAGTTCCATGTGTTAAGAGCAAGAAAAACAACTGTCGTTACTGTCATCTTACCATTGTATCAGTCAGTGAAAAGAACATTTTCGCACAGGAGTGGGGTCTTATGATTCCAGTACCAGTAATAGGGCTTTCATGGTGAATTTCCTCAGTGTGGCAGCTGTTCACCAACATGTCCTTCTGATGTGGGGAAAAATGGTCAATGGTCATGAACAGCAGTGATGCATTCTGATGCTTTAATACAATGGAGTTGAGTTAGGATGTAGGTGGCAGTGGTTAAAGAAACCAACGATTTTAGCCAAATCATATATAGCCAAAGCCTGAACCAAACTGTACTTATTTGTTCAATTTTAAAATTGTATACAGATAATTTTAACAAAATCACAATTACAAATAATAGCAATAGAAAAATCAGTTCATTTAAATGAACCAAATCTCTACTATTTACCTTTTGATTATTGGTATAACTTTATTTTTTATTTATTTATTTATTTTTGAGACAGAGAGTGTGCATTTGAGTGGGGGAGAGACAGAATCTTAAGGCCCACTCTCATGACCTGGGCCGAAATCAAGCTAGACACTTAACTGGCTGAGCCACCCAGACACCCCTATATATTCCTTCCTCTTGAAGGTAGATGGTTCCCTACCCTCACCCACCATCCTACTTAACAGAAGTAATAACAAGTTCATCATAATGAACTTGGGGAATACATGAAGATACAAAAAATAATAATAATAACTTGAAATCACCTAGGCTCTCAGTATTGATATTTTTACATATCTTTTCAATTTCATATTTTTGTAAGCATATTTCTCTCTTGCTGATTGTATGTGTGCACATGTAATAAAATAAGGATTTTTATGCATATATTGTTTTACATCACCTTTTTTTTACACTGTATTATGAACACGTCATTAAATAAAAATTTTATGTTGCATTCTTTCAGTTTTCATATCAGAAATGTATGTTCATAATTTTTTTGTAACATTGATAAGTAAAAGTTTTATAAGTGAAACTTTGAATTCCTTGCACTTAGATTCCTAGAAATTAAGAAATGAGATCAAAAGTTATGAATTAAAGAATATTTTCTCCCATTTTTCAGGCTGTTTTATTACTTTCTTGATAGTATCTTTTGAATCACAAAAGTTTTAAATTCTAATGAAGTCTGGTTTAACTCTTTTGTAGCTTGTGATTCTGGTGTCATATATAAGATTCTTGGCCAAATCCAAGATCATGAGGTTTTACCTCTATGTTTTCTTCAAAAGTTTTACAGTTTTAGCTCTTACATTTAGATCTTTCAACCATTTTCATTTTTTTGTGTGTAGTGTGAAGGGTTAAACTCGATTCTTCTGTGTATAACTATCTAGTTATTCCAGCCATTTGTTGACAGAATTGTGAGACCACAATTCTTGCCCTACCGAATGGTCTTGGTACCCTTGTCAAAAATCAGTTGACCATAGATGTATGAGTTTCGTTGGTATATTATGATTTCTGTTCCATTGATCTGTATGTCTAGCCTGGTGCCATTACCACACCATCTTGATTACTGTTTTTTAGTAAGTTTTGAAGTTGAGAAGTAAGAGTCCCCCTACCAGGTTTTTCTTTATTAATTTGCCTATTCTGGGTTCCTTAAAATTAATTTGATATGAATTTTAAAATCAGTTCGTCAGAGTGCCTGGATGGCTCAGTGAGTTAAGCGTTTGTCTTCTGCTCAGGTGGTGTGATCCCGGGTTCCTGGGATCAAGTCCTACATCAGGCTTCCTGCTCAGTGGGGAGTCTGCTTCTGCTGCTGCTGCCCCTCCCCCCTTCTCGTTCTCTCTGTCTCTCTCAAATGAATAAATAAAATATTAAATTAAAATCATGGGGCGCCTGGGTGGCTTAGTCGTTAAGTATCTTCCTTTGGCTCAGGTCATGATCCCAGGGTCTTGGGATTGGGCCTCTGCTCAGCGGGAAGCCTGCTTCTCCCTCTCCCACTCCCCTTGCTTGCATTCATCTCTCACTGTGTCTCTCTGTCAAATAAATAAATAAAATCTTATTAAAAAATTAAGTTTGTCAGTTTCTACAAAAAGTCAACAGATTCTGATACAGATTGTATCGAATTTGCTGATGAATTAAATCTATTGATGAGCACTATTGCATTACAATGTCAGTTTTCAAAAGTGCAGAGAAAGTTTAATACTTCTTTTGGACAGATTGCTAGAAAGACACAAAATAATGAAACTAAAAAGTACTAGGTGATCTGAATAGACTTCATGGCATGGAGGGATTGAATTAGTAATTTGGAAGAAACAGACTACTTCAAAGGAAAGCCCAGGTACAGATGGCTGCACCATCGATTTCTACAAAACATTCAAAGAATAATTAATGCCAAGTCTTCAAAGTCCTTGGAAAAAAATAGAAGAGGGAATGCTTCACAACTCATTTCCTAAGGCTCAGTGTTCCCCTGATACCAGAACTAGACCAATGAGAATATAAGAAAATAGTAGATCCATATTTTTTTTCTGAATACGGTTGCAGAAATTCTCAACAAAATACTAGGAAACTGAATTCAGCAATGTATAGAAAGGATTATCCACCATGACTAAGTGTGATTTGTCTGAGGAATGAAAAGGTGGTTCAACTTCTGACAGTCAATTAATGTAATACATCATTTCAGCATAATAAAAAACAAAAATCACATGATGCTTTCAAGAGACACAAAACGCATTTGACAAAATCCAACACCCTTGATGATAAAACACTCAACAAATTAGGAGTAGAAGGGAATTTATTCAAACTAACAAAGGACATCTACAAAAAACTCAATTAACATCATGTTTAATAGTGAAAGACTGGTTGGTTACCCTCTAAGATTAAGAGCAAGGAAAGGATAATCTGCTTTGTCCTTTTCAACATTGTTCTGTAGTTTCTAGTAATGGCAGTTAGACCAGAAAAAGAAAGACATCTAAATAGCAAAAGAAGTAAAGCTATCTCTATTTGCAGATAATATGGTCTTATTTATATAGAAAATCCTAAGTATACTACTAAAAAAATGACTAGAATTAATAAACAATTTCAAGGTTGCAGGAAACAAGACAACGACATTCATGATAGCATCAAAAGAATAAAAGTACATTCTGTTCTTTTGAATTGTTTTATCAATTTCTAAAAGTATTTTTGAAAATTATAATGGATTTTTTTTCCATCTTTGAGTGTCTTGGGGCTCTTTTATTGTATACAGATTGGCTAGTCGTTTTGATTAAATTATCATTTTATCATTATGAAATTGCCCCTTCTTTATCTTTACCAGCATTCCTTGTTCTGATATCCACCTTGTCTTATAATAATATATCCACTCTGCTTTCTTTATGAGTATTTCCATGGTATATTTCTTGCCGGGCTTTTCCCTTAAATCCATCTATGTCTGTAGTTTTTTATAGACAGCACATCTTTTTAATGTTAGATCTAGGTCTTTCAGTTGGAGCATTTGGCCCATGTACATTTAATGTATGTATCAATATGATTACATTTAAATATAAGATTTTGCCACTTTTCCTTCTCCTCCTCCTCCTCTTCTTCTTCCCCTTCCCCTCCCCCTCCTCCACCTTCTTTTTTTAAGATGTTTCAATCAGGGCGCCTGGGTGGCTCAGTGGGTTAAAGCCTCTGCCTTCAGCTCAGATCATGATCTCAGGGTCCTGGGATCAAGTTTCGCAATGGGCTCCCTGCTCTCTCTCTGCCTGCCTCTCTGTCTACTTGTGATCTCTCTCTCTCTGTCAAATAAATAAATAAAATCTTAAAAAAAAACAACTTTCAATCATTTTGTACTTACACAAAATGTGGGGCTTGAACTCATGACCCTGAGATCATGAGCTGAGATCAAAAGTCAGACACCCAGCTGACTGAGCCACAAAGTTGCTCCCCTTTTCCTTCTTTGGTATCATTTTTTTTTATGATTCCATTTGATGTCCACCATTGGATTATTGGCTATACCTTTGTGTGATTAATTCTCCAGTGTATTTTTCATTTCTGATAATGTATTTTTTATTTCTGGAAGTTCCATGTAGTTATTGTATAGCTTCCATTTCTTTTTTTTTTTTTTTTTAAGATTTTTATTTATTTATTTGACACAGAGAGAGAGAGAGAGATCAGATCACAAGTAGGCAGAGAGGCAGGCAGAGAGAGAGGAGGAAGCAGGCTCCCTGCCAAGCAGAGAGCCCGATGTGGGCCTCGATCCCAGGACCCTGGGATCATGACCTGAGCCGAAGGCAGCGGCTTTAACCCACTGAGCCACCCAGGCGCCCTATAGCTTCCATTTCTTGCTTCTTGTGTTAATGTTTGCTTTTAACTTCTTGAGTGTATAGAACATGTTTGTATTAGTTGTTTTAATGACCTTGTCTGCTAGTACTAGCCTTTTTGTCTTTTCTGTGTCTGGTTATGGTTTTCTTCTTTGCCTGCCTGGTGAGTTTTGATTGGATGCTGTACATTTTTAATTTGAAGTTATTACTAGATTTGTTATATTCCTTTAACAGTGTTGATTTTTGTTCTGAGACATGGTTGAATAACTTATGGATGAGCTTGATACTTTTGAAACTTTATTTTAAACTTTTCTTGGGGTAGGTCCAGCACAACTTTTATTCTGGGACTAATTTAATCTTTTAATGTGAGACTCTACTTAGTGACCTGTTTATTAACTGTCTCTGTACTCTTGATGACAGGAACATGGATTCTACCCAGTAGTATTTCATTTTTAGGAATTTTTGTGACCATTGCTTTCTGGTGGTCCTCACCCAACCTTGGAGTTCTCATTTGTATATAGATGAGTATGTGTCCAAACCTCAAGGAACTCTTTCTGGAGCTTTCTAGAGCTCTCTTTCTCCCTATAGTTCTATTTTCTCAGGTACTCTATCCTATATTTCCTAGGTTTTCATCTTCCCTTAAAATTGGTGCCTTTATTTGAGGAGACCGCAGGTCTCTGAGTTTTCCCTCACTAGAAAACTGGCTAGAAACTGGCTCCAGGAAGAAAGCTGAGGCAATAATAGGGCTCATCTCACTTGTTTCAGCAAGCACTGTCCTGAGCTGCCTATTTTCTACCGTCTGGATACCATTGTTTTGCATATTTTGTCTGGTTTTCTAACTGGTTACAGTCGTTATAGGTCAGTTCCCAGAACACACACAGAAAGAGCATTCTCTTTCTGTATTTTGATTTCTTACCCACAGAATTTACACTGCTGATGTTGAATTAAGTATGGTCTTCTTTGCTAACTGCCTAGAATAAAATATGATTTCAGCGAGCTCATATGATTTTGTAATTGTGCCTCTCCTTACCACTTCTCTATTCATTAAAACAAATCACACACTGTAAAAGTTTAAGTAGAGCTTACCTAGGGATTGATAGCTTACGGTGTGGAGTAACTTTGCACTGCACTCATACTGCTCTTTGATTACCATGCAGCTCTGGTTGGACATAAAAGTAGAGCAGTATTTCACACAAGGGCCAAGATTTTGGAAGAAGTGGAATTGCATCTTGTGAGGGAAGTATAGCAAGAAAATTTCCTTGTACCAGACAAGATTATCTTCAGAAAGGAGGAGGAAGAGAAGGATGGGAGAACACTTTGAATCTGTGTGATATCCGTGTACAGTACTTCATATCTCTCAGACTTGGCTTTCTACCATAAAATTAGGATGATAAAAACCGTATTGAACAGTTATGAAAAATAAAATTTTACTAATTAATAAATATAAAATGCATGAATGAAATACAGAGACTGGCATATAGGAAGTATTCAAAAACTATTTCCTACAAGTTTTCATCTAGGTTAAGAGTCCTCAGATCTTCCTCTTTTTTGTACCTTTTTTCTCTTTTTCTCTAATTTGGTTTTTTTTTTTTTTTTGGAAAGTTGTATGTTTTCCCTCTATATTTTTCTCTCCTCACTGTATCCTTAATTTTTATTTTAACCGTGTGATGTTGAGATTTTATTTGTATTTCCTTTATTATTATTATTTTTTTGGTTATCTTTGTTTTCTCTGGGTGTTTTAGTTATCTCTTTTAGTTTTTTTTTATTTTATTAAAATCTTCAAAAAAAATATCCCATCCTCTGAGATAATCAGTGTCAACAGCTTTATCCATTCATTACCATTATTTCCTTCATGCTATACAAAAATGTTTGAGTATGTTTTTTATTTTACTGTTTTAAAACACTGTTTATACCAAAACTTATGCGGTCCAGCAAAAGCTATATTAAAAGAGAAGTTAATAGTAATAAACATCTATATTTAAAAAATCTCAAACAATGTAACATTGTAGTAGACCTCAGAGAACTAGAAAAAGAACACACTTAACCCAAAGTTAATAGAAGGAAGGAAATAAAGATTAGAGCTGAGAGAAATGAAACAGAGAAAAAGATAGAAAAATCAATGAAAGTAAGAGTTGATTTTTTGAAAAGACAAACCAAATTGAAAATCCTTACCCAGACTAACCAGGAAAAGAAGAAGACTCAAATAAATAAAATCATAAATGAAGGAGACATTATAACCAGTGCCACAGGAATAAAAAAGATCATGAGGGACTGTTATGAGCAATTATGTGCCAATGAATTGGACAACCCAAAGGGAGTAGATTAATTCCTAGAAACATATAATAAAGCATACCAAGACTGAGTCAAGAAGAAATAGAAACCCTTGGGATGCCTGGGTGGTTCAGTGGGTTAATAAGCGTCTGTCTTCGGCTCAGGTGATGATACCAGCGTCCTGGGATCGAGCTCTGTGTGGGGCTCTCTGTTCGGAAGGTCCTATATCTCCCTCTCCCTGCTGGTCCCTCTGCTTGTACTCTCTCCCTCTCTGTCAAATAAACAAAATCTTTAAAAAAAAAAAAAAAAAAAAAAGCCNTAAGCAGCTGTCTTCGGCTCAGGTCATGATCCCAGCATCCTGGGATCGAGTCCCGCATTGTGCTTCTTGCTTGGCAGGGAGCCTGCTTCTCCCTCTGTCTCTGCCTGCTTGTGGTAGCTCTCTCTGACAAATAAATAAATAAAATCTTAAAAAAAAAAAATAGAAAGTCTGAACAGATCAATAACAAATAAGATTGAATCAGTAATCAAAAACCTTCCAACGAGGAAAGGCCAGAAAAGATGGCATCATAGGTGAATTTTTCTAAGATTTTAAGGAAAAATTAATCTAGTCCTTTTCAAGATTGCCCAGAAAATAGCTGATATAAAGCCAGAGATCCAAAAACTGTGAAACAATATCCCTGATGACCATGTATGCAAAAATCCTCAACAAAATAGCAAAGCAAATTTAAGAGCACATTAAAAGAATCAGACACCATGACCAAGTGGCATTTATCCTTGCTATGCAAGGATGAGTCAATATATCATCAACATGATACACTATAGTAACAGAATGAAGGATAAAAATCACATTATCATCTCAATAGATGCATAAAAAGCATTTGACAAAATTCACCTTTTTGTGATTAAAAACTCAAATTACCTCAACATGATAAAGTCCATGGAAAGCCAACAGCTAACATCATACTCAGTGGTGAAAGACTGAAAAGTTTTCCTCTAATGTCTGGAAAAAGACAGGGATTCTCACTGTCATCACTAGTATTCAACATAGTACTAGATATCCTAGCCAGAGCGGTTATGCAAGAAAAAGAAAAGGCTTCCAAATCATAAAGGAAGTAGTAAAATTAGCTCTGTTTGCAGATGGCATGATCTTTTATCTCTACAACCCTAATGATTACACACAATAAAAAGAAAAATCTGTTGGGACAAATAAATGAATTCAGCAAAATTACAGTATACAAAATCAATACACAAAAATCTGCATTTCTACACACAAAAAACAAAGTCTCTGAAAAGGAAACTAAGAAAACCATTCCACTTACAAAATCATCAAAAAAGAATAAAGTACTTAGGAATAAACCAAGGAAGTGAAGATGAGTACACTGAGAACTATGAAATGCTGATGATCTTCTATTAACTGTTCTTATAAAAATTAATAAGAGGAATATTTGGAGGTGATGGGTGTGTTTATGATGTAGATTGTGGTCATAGTTTTATGGGTGTGTCAAGTAGTATACAGTAATTATGTTCAGCTTGTATATAAAAACTTTTTTTAAAAAGTTTCAAGGTAAGAGCATATGCTTTTTTTTTTTTTTCGCTTAACATGGAGTAGACATTGACTCTGGGATAGTTTTCAACTCTAGGATGAAGTCAACTCATCTTAAAGCTGCCTATTTCCCTATTACTGGACATTATATTTAACTTTCCCTGTATTATTAAATATTTAGTTTTTTCTTCCTGTTGTTATTGTACGGATATTCTATGTACTGTCCTTTATAGCCTTGATTCTCAAGTGGGATTGCTGGTATGTATGTAAGCTGTATTCCATTCATGATCCCAGTGGTCTGTGAGTGTATTGTTGTTCTTCAGGCTAGCAATACTTGCTCCTAATTTTTAAAGATTTTCTTTTTTTTCTTTTTCTTTCTTTTTCTTTTTTTTCTTTTTCTTTTTTTTTTCTTTTTCTTTCTTTTTTTTTTTTTTTTTTTTTTTTTTTTTTTTTTGATGGCAAAGAGAGAGATCACAAGTAGGCAGAGAGGCAGGCAGAGAGAGGAGGAAGCAGGTTCCCCGTCGAGCAGGGAGCCCAATGGACCCTGAGAGCAGGATCCCAGGACCCTGAGATCATGACCTGAGCCGAAGGCAGAGGCTTTAACCCACTGAGCCACCCAGGCGCCCGCTCCTAATTTTTGACAAGTTCTTGTGTCACTCAGTATCCTACTATTGCTTTAGTATTTATTTCCTTGACAAGTTATTAGTTACCTACCATATTTTCATGTTCTTAGTGCCTTTTATATTTCTTATGTGACTTTTCCTTGTGTGGTGTGAATAGCCTTTAACAATTTTTTCTATTGGATTTGTTTTATTTGTTTTCTTTACCACTTTCGAGTACTCTCTGTGTATTAGGGATAGCAGTCTTTATGTATTATATATTTTGCACATATAAAAATACTATATTTTGATGTTATTTTTTTTTTATAAGCAGTGTTCTCAGACATTCTTCTCCTAACCTATTCCTTTAATCAAATCCCATCTTTACTTTAGCAAGCAGCACAAATTGTCTTCTTCTGCTTTGGTGATACGTTTCTAAAATATACATGTTGACTGAATTACTGCTGATTAATAAAATCTGCAAGGGAGCCATGTGGTTGTATAGAGAAATTTCTCCACGACAAAGTCTGGCTCCATTTCATCAACATGCATACATGGAAGGCTGTAGATTTAGCCTCCCAGGAACAAAGATTAGGCTCCCTGGGTTTGAATTTTGGCTCTACCTCTTATTAGCCTCATAACCTCAGGCACATTACTTAGCTTCTCTAGTAATAACTTTTATTTTAGCTGAAGAGCTTAAAATTGTGCTTACTGTGTTCCAGGCATTTTCTAAGTGCTTTACACGAATTAACTCTTAATCTTCACAACCACTCTAAATGATCTTAATTTTACATGTGAAGAAGTGAGGCTCAGAAAAGTTCAATAGTTTGGACAAGCTAGGAAGTAGTGGCCAGGTGTAATAGGAAGTTGGTAATAAGTGCTTCTTTCCTCGTGCTTCTTTTTCATTCTTGTCTTCCCCTGCCTTCCTTCTTCTGGCCTTTCTTTTCCCTTTTTACCATTTTCCCATCTTCTCCTCTCTCCCCATTCCGTCCCTTCCCCTTCATTATTCTTCCCTTCTTTTCCTTTTCCTACCACCTTTCCCCATTCTGCCCCATTATCTTCTCCTCTCCCTTCCCACCCACTGCCTTCTTCTCTACCTTGTTACTTCATTGTATTATTACCAGCATTTGTCTCCTGGGTGCTAACACATCACATTTAGGCATATTTTCTAAATACATCCAGCCTCCCTCTTGATTATTACATGCGATGGCTCTTTAGCTCACTAATTAGTCTCAGCTTTTGTTGAACTCAGATTTTGTCATGAATGAGCGACAAGTATGGTAAGAGTTAAATGTAAGAATCAAAGGTGTCCACACAATTTATTGAGTGTTTAGAACACCTTTTTGTATCAACCAATCAGTACCAGTAGATTGAGGTTTCCAAGATGAGGTGTACTGGTCCGATCGATGCCAACAGTGAACAGAAGTATGGTCAGTGGAGACAGAATCCTGTATACACGTAGTCACTTGCTATAAGCAATCAGTCCCCAAAGAGTTGTGAAAACAATTTTCCCGAGTAAACTCTGTATATTGTAACATCGTACCTCTATGTCTACGAAGTGTCATCCCCAGTAAGTACCTCTTCAGAATGCCCAAGTACCATGGCAACTGATGCCTCAGACATGTGTGATGGCTTTTAATTGCTCTGTCCTAAAACACATTTCAGGAAGTTTCCAAATCTACTGTATTATGTGACAAAAAGTTATAATTATTGTAGTCATGTCAGCCTGTGTATCAGGTGTATTTTTAGCATAAGCCTTCTTAGAAATAAGTATCCTTGTTCATTTTTTTTCCTTGTTCATTTTTAAAGCACATATGTTATATTGGAGAAAATTATATTTAAAAAGTTAATCGAAGTTCTTTTATCAATGTTTGTTTTCCTATTAATATTTTATATGAAAATATAAGTAAATTTATATGATTGCTTTCCTTCATAATTCACAGTATGCGATGAAGAGAAATCTAATTCTGTTTAAAATTATATATCCTGAGGGGACAGACACTAGTTGCCTATGTGTATCAGTTTTTATTTTTCATTTTTATTTATTATCGAAATCAATATGATATTTGGAAACTGGCAAATTGATTCTAGATATCTGAGGAACTAAAATTTGTAGAGCAATATAAAAGTCAGTTTTATGAGGAAGTTAGGTGATTCATACCGCACAGAACCAGAGTCCTAAGTTTAAATGGCTGCTTTACATGGTGAAGTAGATTGGTTACTAGCCATACATACAAAATTCACTTGACTTCTTGGATCTTGGTTCCTTACAAAGAATAATGAGGGGATTGGAGGAATGGTTCCTTTTACCCCTTCCAGCAATGCCTCATCCTCACTGGCTGTTCTAAAGAATCCCATAGACTGGGTGCCTTGTAAACAAGAAGTACTTATTACTCATAGTTGAGGAGGCTAAGAAGTCAAGATCAAGGTTCAGTGTATGATAACACCTACTCCCTTGTTCGTAGATGCCTGTCTTCTCACTGTGTCCTGATGTGGTGAAAGGGACAAGAGAGTGGGGTTTCTTTTTCATGGGCACTGGTCCCAGGCTTGAGGGCACCACCCTTCTGACTCGGTCACTTCCTAAGGCCTCACTACCTAATAACATATTAGGGGTTAAGATTTCAACATACAGATTTTAGGGATACACAAATTTTCAGACCCTAGCAAGCAATGATAATATTCGGAGATCTGTTTGAGTTTTGTTCTGTGAGTATTTCAGTGTTGTTTGATGGGAGTATTTTAAAGAAACTTTAAAAATTCATGAATTTTCACAACAGGAAAAACAATGAGGGAAGAGCTAATAGTCTATTTTTAGCTCTCATGTGGATAAAGTACAGAGTATTTACCTAAATAGGTATAAAATGAAATTAGAAGTAATGGATATGTGGCCAGGGACGTTTTGAGGAGAAGAGTTTACAGGAAGATATTGAAACCAGGCAAGTGATTGAAAAACTTAGGTAGGTCCCAATTCTGCTTTTTTCTGAGATAAACTCCTGTCTTTTGTACATGGTTGATATTCAGTGAATGTAATAATTTTATTAATTACCAAACATTTCAATAGGTTACTATCATTGGTTAACAAACCAATCATGAAATAAGCACTTTATGCAGTACAGATCATTATAGTAGAACTTCTTACCATTTGTCCTAGGGACAAAGTAGCTCAAAGAAGAGTTGGTCTGGGCGCCTGGGTGGCTCAGTGGGTTAAAGCCTCTGCTTTCGCCTCAGGTCATCATCTCAGGGTCCTGGGATCAAGGCTTGCATCGGGTTCCCTGCTCAGCGGGGAGCCTGCTTCCTCCTCTCTCTCTGCCTGCCTCTCTGCCTACTTGTAATCTCTGTCAAATAAATAAATAAATTTGAGAGAGAGAGAGAGAGAATGAGCAGGGGGAAGGGGCAGAAGGAGAGGGAGAAGCAGACTCCTTGCTGAGCAGGGAGCTTGATGTGGGGCTCCATCCCAGGAGCCCAAGATCGTGACCTGAGCTGAAGGCAGATGTTTAACCGACTGAGCCACCCAGGTGCCCCCTGAACCAGGATTTTTTTCAACCAATAATCTTTTTTAATCTTTATTTTTTTAAGCAGGATCAACATTATCTGACAGTGTATTAGTTGAGTATGTGGAGTTACTTTTAACCATACTGTATGGAAACCAAGAGTATAAGACATCCTCTTGGCATAGTTTTTTTAAAGGTTAACAAACAAGTAGTCTTAATGAGTTGACTTACTTGGAATTTTTTGTTTCAGCTTTTTGCCTGAATTCATCAGTGGAGACTTTGATTCTATTAGACCTGAAGTTAAGGAATATTATGCTGTCAAGGTAAACTGTATACACTTTATATTTAAGATTTTGTATGATTGCCTTTCTTATGTTTTTTTTCTGGCTTTCTTGGCCTTATGTGTAGGGATTTAGAAACTCTTTGGTTATTAAAAAAATTTTATAGCAATTATAATACACATGGAAATAGGATTTAGGAAATGACAAGTGGAAACACAGGCTTAGTAATTCTGTCACCATCAGATGTTCATTAATGCTTATTCCTTCATGCATATGTATTTTAAATGAGTTTAAATAGCTTATTTAATAATATACTTATTACTGCCTACAGCCTCATTAGTTAATATATATTTTTCAAAAGTCATTTTTAATTTCCTTTAATGAATATGCTGTATTTAATTTACCAGTTCCCAATTGACTTATACATGTTTTGTCTGTTTTTTGCATTGTAAACTAGTAAGCAGCCTTGTAAATGAATGTTTATCAAAATGCATAATTGTGTGTCCCCAAAATTTGAGAACCACAGTATTTTTCTTTAATTTTCATCTTCTTGAAATTATTATTACCCTGTTCTGAATCAAACTATTCATTACAACTTGAAATTAATGACACACCACTTATTAAGGTGTTCATTTTATCCACTATTGTGCAAACCTTCCAGAGATCCTTGCCACTATGAAGAATGCATATATGATCTAATTAAGAATGATAGAAGACACATAGGAGTGTATTACAGTAATTAATAACTGTGCTTTCACTGGTTTTAGAGGATAATGCAGAGTTTTTTTAGATAAAAATTCTAGCTCAGCAATTCTTCTAGCCACAACACCATCATCTGTATTCTTCTGAACTGGTATTAGCAAATCGCACACATTTGTAAAAGAAACAGCAGTCACTGAGATAAAAATTTAAGTTCTTTATAAGGCATGGGCATGAGTGAGATAAATTCAGAGGGAAACTTTCAAAGGAAGGAAAGAAAGGAGAGAGGGAGGAAAGAAAAGAAAAAAGGAAAACATGATTCTAGATGGGAGACAGAGATACCAGGTTTATAATGCATAGGCTGTTATGAATTGGAAATTCTGGGGCTGGCAGTGAATGGAGAGCTGGGCATGTTCCCTCTGCCCACCAGCTGATCAGATTCTCTATCAGCAAATGAAGACTGTTCCCAAGTCAGTGTTTGATATTCATGCTCAATTACTTTAACATTGGCATCTTTCTGTTCATTCCCCACAGTCTCACTTCTCATTAACTCCATACTTCAGCCTTTTTGGGATGGAAAGCCCTCAGCCTTGCTTACAATGCAGAGTTTTACAAATTCATAGATATTAATCATATTTTCGGAAGCAGAAGAAACAGCAGGAGAGGCAGGAACAAGCATACTTAGAAACAAGTTGAAGATCTGGCCAGATGTGACTTTTCTCCCCCTCTCTTAAATGCTGCTGGCTTGCCAGATCTGCAAGTGTCAGTCCGGTAATTCCCATCCAGGATGGGGCAATAACAGGAAATGAGGGGAAGCCAGCCCTTAATTTCTGAATTCAGTAAAATGAGGTCAAGGATAAAGGAAAATTTGGAATTAACTACTATTTGATGAATTTCTCTTATAACTTCTGCTTCAATTTCTTTAACCTCAAAGCTAATTTTTATTTTATTAAGGTTTAATTTTTAAAGTAAGATTAGCTTATCTAATAATTCCTACATTATGTAGTTATACATTGATATAGTGCAATCCAGTCTTTGCAAGTATCGATGGGAACTCACAGCTTTGAACTTCTCTGATCTGTTCCCAGAGGGCACCACTGATGTCTTTTATATAGTTAATGTGCCCTATATAACACATGGCGAGTGTTTAGCTACAGTTTTAATAATGATGCTAATGACAACAAGTTAATGCAGCATCTCACACAATTCATATAAGCCATTATCTCCAATTTAAGCAATCTTTAAACTGCTCTTTTACAAATGAAAGAAGGTTATCTCTACTTTCAAATACTTTTTCTTTTTTTTTTTTTTTCCTCGTACCTTATCTGGGTTTTCAGTGAAGCTGAAACTGGGGCTGTAGTGGAGGAAGTAAAATAAAGAAGAAATTAAAAATGCTAAAGTTTGTTAAAATTATAAAGTGGGTTTTGTAGCCAACATTTATTCACATGATTTTTTCCCCAGAAGGTTATGTCTTTGACTTATAGGAAAAACCCAAGCTTGCATGATTATATGAAACTTTTTTTAAAATTTAATTTAATTTTTTAATTTTTAAGATTTTACTTATTGAGAGAGAGGGAGCGAGCACATGAGCAGGAACGGTGGGAGGGGCAGAGAGAGAGAGAAAGGAACAAGCAGGTTCCTCGTGGGGATCGGTCCCAGGACTCTGAGATCATGACCTCAGCTAAGTCAGATGCTTAACTGACTGAGCCACCCCAGGCACTACTGATTATATAAAACTTTAAACTGGTTTGCCTGCCTAATTTCTGAGAACACTAAAATAGAGTATTTGATTCGCCAACTTTTAAACCAATTATTTTATATCCCAGATCTTTCCATCTGCATTAGTTATCTATTGTTGTGGAATAAATTATACTAAATTTTAACAGCTTGAAACAGCAAACAATTTTTATTTCACACACTTTCTCCAGGTAAGGAATATGGACATCTATTTAATTAGGTGCTTCTGGCTTAAGGTTTCTCATGAGGTTATAATGTAGCTGGTTTTTCAGTCATCTCGAGGCTGCACTGCAGCTACAGAATTCTCTTCTAAGATTATTCATGCTGTTGCCGGTTGGTCTCATTGGCTATTATTTCTCAGTGGTTAGTGATTGGAAGCATCAGTTCTATGCCATTGGGCTGCTCACAACATGGCAGCTTGCTTTCCAGAGAGGGAGGGGAGAAGGGAGTAGAAGAACTTGCATGTAAGACAGTCAGCCCAAGACAGAAGTAGCTGTCTTTTTTGTGACCTAATTTCAGCAGTGATACACCATCTTACCATCTCTCTGCAAGATGCTGCTAGTCACACAGACCAACCCTGTTACGGTGTGGGATCAGACTGCACCAGGTTGTCAATACCAGATGGCAGGAATCCTTGGTAGCCATCTTGGAGGCTGGCTACCATGCCATCTGACTTTGTTCTGATAAAGTCTGAGTGTTAGGCAGTGAGAAAGATGTTTTAAGGCTGTCATAATAGAGTCTTGGTCTATTGTAAGATATGTAAGAAGGAAGAAGAAAACATTAGCTATTAGTGTTCCTTCTTTGATTCTTCTTATGCATAACCTGCTTCAAGTAAATTTGCATACCCACAACCCAGTCACTAGTCTTTATGTTCATAGGTCTTGATTATTTGTTCCTTTGATTTTGGGACATGTAGAGGAGATTAATTCCATATGGTCCATAGAAATGCATATGTATGCTTTTCTTGATTTACTCCATAAAGCTTTCCTTTTCAGATAGAGCTGGAAAATATTTGTGTTTCTCCTTTTGCCTCTGTCTCAGTTCTTTCCTACGTGGCTCATGATAATTAGCTCAGAGTGAGGAACGTCTCTTATAGATTTTCCCCTGATATTTTTGTTTATTTATGTATTGCCCTCTAGAATCACATATTTCATCCTTCTTAATTACCCAGTCAGCCATGCCCGCATTTATTTTAGTTTCTTGAAAACTTTTGAAGAAACTGTTGTATCATGTAACTTCTGATATGCTTTGATTGACATGTGGTCTTTGGGGTCTTGACTACTTATAGGAAGGGGGTTTTCAAACATGCTTCCTTTATATTTAGGAGATTAAGGAACTAGTAGCTGTATTTTAAATGCCTTAAAGAGCCACAAAATAACAAGGTTTTTCCAAAAATGTAGGTGTGTAGGATAGATGAAACTATGTGATAAATATAATGATGAAATATACATTTATATTATATAGTATAATAATTTAAATATAATAAAAAAATTAAACGATGTTATGTATGTAGCCCACTGTTCTGATGAAAAAGCTAAGGCCCATAAAGTTTAAAGAGTCAAAAGAAAATGGTAGAGCTGGTCAGAGACAGCTCTTGGGTCAATATCCATGACTTCTATAAGAAGAATTCTGTTAAAATTGTGATTTACCTGCCACTACTGCTTTCCAACACATTATATCTTTGGCCTGTTGGGCAAGTTGCTTGCACAAGGTATTTAGCGTCCCTGGGAATGAATGCCAGTGTCACCATCAACAGGATAATAGTCAGTGTGTTAACCATGCACTGTACCTTCACATTTCCCTCATGCCATTCATTCCCTTCCACCCTCAGTTGTGGGGTGGTAGTAGTTGGGCCAGACCAAGAAAGACCAAACTAGTAAGTTATTAAATGAGACAAAAGCTGTTTATAGGACATAGGATTGAGCCAAGATAGAACATTGAAGAACCAAGGTGATTTGGTAACAGATTGGCAAGGGCATAGGTAGCCTCTAAGTATATGAATGTCTTCCTTTGTGCTACAGATGAGTATTTTGGCATTCCAGAAAGTGTTGCTATAAACAGAAGTCCTTGTGCTAGACCATATGGTGAAAATGACTCTAGTTTTCAGTCAGGAATAGGACTCTAGATCTAAGATCTGATTTTACCTTCTCTGTTAATCCTTCCAAGTCCTGGAATAACACAATATGGTATCACAACAGTGGTTAAAAAGTACTAGAACATGGTGTGGGCCAAAGATCCTGGTAGAACTTCAGTTACAAAAGCAAGACTTGACTGAAAATATACAGTAACTCTTGGTGTAAATGATGAATGAGACTAGCAGAAAGGTTGGATTGATGCCAAACCACCAATTTTCTGTTACAGACATTACAAGAACATTCCAGGCTACCAGGTAGTTCTGGCACTGTAAATTCAGGAGTAGAACTAGAGATCCAGGCATATTATTGTCTCCTTGTCTTTCATTATATCTTTTTTGGAATTGGGAAAGATAGAAATTTTTTAAGGCAAATACATGAATTATTGAAGAATGTCTTGTATTAAATGTTTTCAGTGAGATTTTCTTGTTGTCTTTTAACACTGGTTTGGCCGTACCCAAATAATTGAAGACTACTCTTGAAAGACAAGGGTAGTATGTCTAAACATTTTTAACCTGTGCTCCTTTTCATAACGATAAGATAGTATGAATATTACATGCAATAAAAAGTTGCTCATCATTTTACATCTCATCTTAATGACTGTTACCTCTATAAATGTTTCTTTTACCTCTTTGGAGACTGAGGTTTTGGGTTCAAATTTCACTTTTCCCTGTCAGAATACTGGGAAGTTGGCTTCTGGTTTGAATAGAGCATCTGATTTTCCATACATGGACTACAAATGTTAAGCAAGAGATGCTTGTGTATTAATCCCAATTTAAAGATGAGGACACTGATTCTCAGATAGTAGGGGTGTCAGGAAGAGCTAGGTATTGTACCCAGGCAGAGGCATCAAATACCACCAAGTCTTGGCTATTAGTAGTGTACATTGTAGTTTGTAGATTTTTATAAATAGTAAAGGCATGATTTCCTGGGCTAACTGTACGAATTATTTTTTGAGTTGCTAGCTTGCACCTATGGAAGTCTTACTAAGGTGTGTCAAATTAAACCAGCCATGGCTTTCTCATACACTTATAATAATGATCATATAA
The DNA here is from genome assembly GCA_002007465.1 of Ailurus styani. NCBI lineage: Eukaryota > Metazoa > Chordata > Mammalia > Carnivora > Ailuridae > Ailurus > Ailurus styani. Next base: position 4,200,246 of record LNAC01000182.1, read on the forward strand.
TGTTATACACGTAGAAGTACTCTAAAAGTTCTTAGGTGGTAGTATTTTGTTTTCCGTTTTACAATTGTTTACATAAGAGCTTTTTAAAAAATACTATTCTCAGTAATACTGCTTTTAAAAAGATTTCAACCCATTTATTTCTGTAAGTGTACAATTTATGGACCTAGATTTAATAAATCAGAATAAAAATTACTGAAAATATCCTTTTGAGTTTGATAATGCCTCAGGTTCAGTTCTATTTAAATTTCACAGAATCTCTGCAGATGTTTTTAATCTCCAGTTAAAAACATCTTTATTGATCTACGGAATGTCATGAATCTTACTATTTCCTCCTCCTAGCTGTGTCTCGTTCCCACTTCTGCCCGATCCATGCCAACAACTTTTAGATGTGGTCCAATTAATGGAGAGAAAATGGCAAACTGGGCTGTTAGAAATTGTAAAATGTTAGCTAGTTTGACTGTTTTACCATACAGAGGAAACTATGTGACTGTATAAAGCTCAACTCCATTGACTGGTATATTTCTTTAAAAAATAAAACAAAAACCTTGAGTATAGTAAATTCTTAGGCTTGAGCATTAAGACTAATTAACATACGTTGAGATATAAACCTCTGTTAAGGGAATTATAGACAGGCAGTTTCCATTGACAACTGAGTGACAGGTTCTTCACTTTATATTGTTAAACCGGTTAGCTCATCCTTATTAGCATCTCACCAGGGGAATGATGAGACATGTGGGGGACATTAAGTAGAAGGATCTCTCCAATATACCTTAGTTCTTATGCTTGCCTCAATCATAGTCCTTTCAAATTGACTTTATTTTAAATGGTCTACATTTTTCAAAGCCTGTTTTGTTTAACATTTAAAAAGGGGAAGTCTATGCCCTTTACATTTTTAAGAACTCCTGAGTGCCTGACAAGTGACCTCAGCCTGGCTGCCTAACTCCCCTATTCCTACTTTGTGACTCCACCTCTCTCCACTCATTTGTGTGGCTCATGGGACACCCCTGCTCATCAGTCCTTCCCTTGCTTGGCTTCCCACCTATATCTGTTGAGACTCCCAACTTTGTACTTTTCTTGCTGAGCTTGATACAATTTTTTCATAGTTTTCTTTCTTGCTGTCTGTTAATCCATGATCTTCTGCACCCTGAGGTCTGTGGTCATTCATCCTGGTATCCCTAGTAGGTAGTAGCTTCTCATCACAGTTTATATGAAGCAGGTATGTGATCCTGCTACTATAATTGGCAAACCCCTGGTGCCACACAATCCTTGATACAAAAAAAGATCTCTGTGACCAAATGGATTTGTGGAATTGGACGTTTGGAAATTCACCATGGAAAATATCATTTTAAGGAAGGCTGCCAAAAATCAAATTTGTTCGCCTTCGTATTTCTCAATGAGTTTGACCACAGAACACTTACCTACCAACGCCTGATGCATATTGGTTTCCAGCTAGGCTAAAATGTATTTGGATGATTATAATCTTGTTTCACTGTTTCAGGTTTCTTCTACTTTTAAAAGTTGATAGATAAGAAAAAATAATCACCACAACCTTGAAAATAAGAGTACTAGTCAACAATGATTTTAAAGTGCTTACAATATGCCACATATTTTATATGTACTTTTAATTATAAATTCATTTATCTTTGCAACAGACTTCATTAGGTCAGAACTATTATCCCCGCTGTATAGATAATGGAAAGCACAAAGAGACTGTACAACTTGCCCAAGCTTACACAGCTAGGAAATGGTTAAGTGGGATCTAAACAAGCATTCTGGTGGCGCCTGGGTGGCTCAGTCCTGAAGTGTCTGCCTTCGGCTCCTGTCATAATCTTGGGGTCCTGGGATCGAGGCCGGCATCGGGCTCCCTGCTCAGCGCGAAGCCTGCTTCTCCCTCTCCCACTTCCCCTGCTTGTGTGTTCCTCTCTCGCTGTGTTTCTCTGTCAAATAAATAAATAAAATCTTAAAAAAAACACAAAAAACCAACATTCTGGCCGAAGAATCCACATTTTTTTTTCTCACCACTCTGCAGTAATCCTCTAGTGGAAAGGAGGGAGTTTTCTCAAAGCAAGTGAGGATCAGGCTCAGGTGCTGAGGAAGTTCCGTGACCTCCTTTTCTCTGTGTGGTATTTAGTTTTCCCTTTCCTACTTCTACTTAGTTTTAAGTAATTGGGCAACAGTACCCACCTAAGCTACCTTCAGTGCTGGCTGCCTGCCCGCCCCCCTCCTCACTTTCCAGTTTTGGGGAGACTTGGCGGGGAGCCCTGGTGGAGGCTCATGCTTTCCTTAGCATATTCAGAGTGGCTGTGAAGGAACAGCATCCAGACCAGCAGCGGATCTCTGGGTCTGGATGTGTACAGGAACATTATAAAACAGAAGTTTATTTAATCATCCTAATTGAGGAAGAGTCTCTTTCGCTCTTTGTTTTAGGGGTTTCCACAACCATCCTCAAGTCCGTGCTTCACTAGGAGAACTGACTCACAGGACTTGGCATATAGTCATATTCATGGCTGTGATTTTTTGTTTAATTGAAGTACAGTTGACAGAAATACATTGGTTCCAGGTGTACAACATAGTGATTTGACAATTCCATCACCATGCAGTGCTCACCGTAAGTGTAGTTACCATCTGTCAGCGTACAAACTTACTATAGTATTATGGACCATATTCTCTGTGCTGTATTTTTCATCTCCATGATTTATTTATTTCATAACTGGATGAAGTTTGTACCTCTAATCCCTTTCACCTATTTTGCTCATCCGCCCCGCCCCCCATCTCCTCTGGCAACCACCAGTTTGTTCTCTGTATGTATGACTCTTTCTCTGTTTTTTGTTCATTTGCTTTATAGAGTCTATATGTTAAGTGAAATCACATGATTATTTGTTTTTGTCTTGTTTATTTCACTTAGCACGATACCCTTTATGTCCACCCATATTGTCTTGAATGGCAAGATTTTTATGGCTGAGTAACACTCTGGTGTGTATGTATACCACACCTTCTTTATTCATTCCTGTATCCATGAACACTTAGGTTGCTTGCATACCTCAGCTAGTGTGAATAATGCTGCAGTTAACATAGAGGTGCACATCTCTTTTCAAATGAGTATTTTTGCTTTCTTTGGGTAAATATCTAGAAGTGGAATTACTGGATTACATGGTGGTTGGTTTTTTTTAATTCTTTGAGGAACTTCTATTTTCCACAGAGGCCGCGCCGATTTACAGTTTCCACCAATAGCGCTGGGAGGTTTCCCTTTTCTGTATATCCTCCCCAGTGCTTGTTTTTTCTTGTCTTTTTGATACTAATCGTGGCTGTGATTTAATATAGCAAAAGGATACAAAGTAGAATCAGTGAAGGAAAAAGGCACATGGGGACAAAGTCTGGAGAAAACCAATCACTAGTTCCAAGAGTTCTTTCCCAGTGGAGTCACACAGGATGTGCTTAATCAAATTGTGAGAATAAGTGTGAGGTATTGTCACCAGGGAAGCTCAGTGCCCAAAATATTACTGGGGGCATCCGTATGTACGGCATCCACCGCCTCCCCTCTGCATAGTGTGTATCAAAATTCCAGACTCCCGGGAAGAAAACAAGCAGGTGCTCAGCATTTACTACATTGAATAAACAGTTCAGGCACAGTAAGCCACTGTTAGCTTTTAAAGAAAAAAACTTTCTTTCTTTTTAGTATAGGAGCTATTTACCATTCAAGTTCTTAGTTGTGAGCCAAGGGCCAACCTTGCAGGCAAAGCTTTTTTAGGGTAACAGTCTGAAGCCTGCTACGTTAACACTTTTGGGCACTCTCTTCCAAAAGAGCTCTGGCTCTGTTTTTAGGGAAAAAGCCATCATTTAAGACCCCATGTTGTTCTAAAAAGACTTTTGACTCCCATTAATGGAAGTGGTGACTTTCTTGTTTGGAAAGCTATAGTTTTCATTCAATGCCGTGTTGAAAGGAAAGGTTATTGTATAACACCCAGGGCAGTGAAGATTGCACTAGATGAGAATGTCTCTTTATGTTTGGGATTGAATGGAGAATTGCAACAAGGTTAAATTGCATTTATTCTTTTATGTGTGATCTGGAAAACCAGGAGGAGAACACTAAATTATATCAGGCAACCTGTTACTTGGGGTTTAATCATGTGACATTCTTGCTGAAGAAATCATTACTTGTAGGCTGTCATTTGATGATAAAAAAAATCTTTTTAGCTGAAAAGTGAACTTTTTTTAGAAGTTTGGTAAATAAAATGGAAGGAGCAATCTACCATAGTATGCTTTATGCAATAAAGAGGAAAGTGGAAAATGGTTATTTTGTGATTACCTTCCTATAGTGTAAAAGACTATTTTCATACCTATATCAAGGAACATAGATCATTAGATTCCAATTGGCTTTTTACCTAACTAAACTTAAGAACTACTTTGAGCTAATTTTAGATCTCTATCTTTGATTATCTGGAGTATGTGTCATTTTGCCTTATACCTGCTCTACCCTTACTCTGGCAGGCATATCTAATCTAATATCTAATAACTTCTACTAGGTATTCTATAACTTCATATCTAATAACTTCTTATTAGAGTTCTGGTCAGTTCAGTTTAATGAATGATCATGGAAACTCATTATTAATACTTTAACCTATTCAGTTTTTAGAAGACTCTTGAATATGTCTCCCCAAAATATTTTTAAGTGTATATTACATACAATAAGAAAGGAAACTTTAGCAGTAAATAGAGGAAAATAAAGTGTGTGAGAGCCAGAATTTTAAGACTCACTAAAACTCTTATCATTGAACAATGGTAGACTATGGACTATGGGAAACAAACTGAGGGTTTCAGAGGGAAGGGGGTGAGGGGATGGATTAGCCAGGTGATAGGTAGTAAAGAGGGCACCTATTGCATGGAGCACTGGGTGTTACATGCAAACAATGAATCATGGACCTCTACATCAAAAACTCATGATGTACTGTATGGTGACTAACATAATATAATAAAAAGAAAATAGAAAAAATATTCTAATACGGTGGGATAGTAGATTATTTCGTTTCCAGAGCCAACTTGAAAGGTAATCTTTGATAACTTTTTGCCTCCTCTCTTACATCCTGTTGATTGACACCTATTTCCACTTCCAGAAATGTCCATTTCTTTCAAACTGTTCTTCACTGCTCAGTCCTCAATCCGATGAACCACTTCCCGTTTCATCCCTGCTTCACACTCCAGAATTATCTTAACTTTCTCTTCCTTGCTCTCAGCGAAGTCTTCTTTCTCTTAGTGAAAGTGATTTCTCTTTGCTTACTAAGAAGCAAGTATAGCAATTAAATTAATTCACAGTAAGACATTCATAATGAATTATCTTTCCTACTGTTGTATTTTAAGAAACTCTTTACCTTCCTCTACTGCTAGTGGGAATACGGAATTTTTCATCCTTCCTAGAGAGCACCCTGGCAACTTATATCAAAGATCATAAACAATTTTCTTACTATTTTCCCAGTAATTTTCTCTAATTCTAAGAAAAATGAACTGAAAGAAACACTTATACATTGAGATATTGAGCATAACGGTGAGTTTGATAGCAGAATTGTCATGAATATAATGTTAAATATCGTGATAATATTGTTAAGTCAGGAAAGCAGAAAAAAGGAGAGCGAGATAGCTAAGCATTCAGTGCCCTTTTGCGGGTGTCTGAGGTTTCTACACCCTGGGCTACTATGGAAACAGCACGGGTTCAGGCAGGAGTCATGTCTGGGAAGAGCTAAAGGATTTTCAGGTACTTAAAACTGGAGAAAACTAACTAAATCAAGGTTCAGAATAAATTACAAAGGCATTTTTCTGCTTAAATCTACCAAAATACCCAAAGTTTAATTAAGCAGGGTTGAGTACAAAGCATGGTTGGTTAACAGTATGGGCTTCAGATCACATAGAATGGCCTCAAGAGTTGTGTGACCTTGGGCAAGTTATTTAATCTCTTCAAACTTCAGTCAGCATATCTTAAATGTGATCATGACATTTACCTTATAAGGGTATTTTGGGGATTCAAGAACATAACTCATGTAAAGTGACTGGAATCTCCTATAACAAAAGGTGTGCTCAAATACTAGTTATAGGTAGATGTTATTAATTTAATGAGGAAGACAGTTAATTATCATCAGATTACAATGTTAAGGTTCTAATTTTAACATACTTTTAAAATTCTCTGATTTTTCAAAGAATTAGGTTATATTTTGTTAGGAAAAATTTTACGTTATTGAAAAGGATCTTAGATTTTATAGCTCCATACATACTGCATTTAATTATGTGAGGTAAGAGGCTATATGCAAGCCACTCCAAATAAATATTCAGGATTGGTGTGCATGTGGTACCTAGGAGGAAATAACACTTGTGAATTCTTAACCTTATAAACTCAGCCCATAAAGTTACAGTAGAAGTCTCAGAGCCCCATAAAATCTCTTCAGGGTAATTTGCACAAGTCCTTTCTTGTCCTGGGTAGATGGATGGGCACCAAATGACTTCACCTAAAACGAATAAGCTAATAGCAGATTTGGGAATGCTTTCACCAGGCTTAACTCCTTGCCTCTTATTTTAATGAGGCCAAGTCTCTCTGTGGATATAGTGTATGAAATAACAATTGGTATGTTATTATAATTTTTTTCAAAGGATCTGTTTTCTTTCCCATTAAAGAGTTTCAGAGGAGTCAGCATAGTATAACCTGATAGGTTTTATGTGTGCTAAATGTAAAAACTAATTAACTTATATTAAGTTATTGGCAAACAGTAAATTAAGTAATCGAGAATGACAGTCTGAAGACTTTTGCATTGGTCTTTTGCAATTAGGTAGATTATTGACACTCATTGCCTTGTAATAATTTCTTTGAGTTGTCAGTAAATTCAAAACTAGTTCAGTAGGTATCCACACAAAGTTCTTTGGAGAATATTAACAATATGTTGCTTACTCTAGTAATCTTTGGCGTGAGGTGGTCTGACTGTAGCCTCTGATGTTTCTAGAGATTCTTCGGAAGTGCTGAGGTGAACATTTGCACTGTTCATGGCTGGGCCCGGAGCTGGATGTGCACTCGCACATGGACCCTCCGTCTCAGTTTTAGTTGCCAGATTGGTTCCATTACAGATGAGGAAAACGAGGTGCGGAAAGGTTTCTTTAAAGGGCTGAATCTTTTTCCTTCTATTAAATTTCTTACACATTTATAGGGTTTAGTTGTAATCACAAAAACTCTTGTGGGCCAAGGATCGGTTGATAAACTCCAGCCCACAGGCCAGATCTGCCCCATTGTGTTTTTCTATAGCTGGCAAGCTAAGAAGTGTTTTTAAATTTTTAAATGGTTGGGGAAAAAATCTAAAGAAAAATAATGTTTTATGGGATTTGAGAATTCTCTGACCTTCAAATTTCAGTTTTATTGGAACACAGGTATTCTTAGTTATTTCTTTATTACCTGTAGATGCCTTCATGATACAAAGGCAGCATGAAGAGTAGGGACCAGGCCCCGTGGCCCGCACAACCTGAAAGAACTCCTGTCTACTCCTTTGCAGAAAACTCTGTTGATCCCTCTTCTAAGCTGATATTGATCTCAGGCCTTTATAAGAGACTTGATTCATGGGCGCCTGGGTGGCTCAGTGGGTTAAAGCCGCTGCCTTCGGCTCAGGTCATGATCCCAGGGTCCTGGGATCGAGGCCCACATCGGGCTCTCTGCTCAGCAGGGAGCCTGCTTCCTCCTCTCTCCTCTCTCTCTGCCTGCCTCTCTGCCTACTTGTAATCTCTCTCTCTCTGTGTCAAATGAATAAATAAAATATTAAAAAAAAAAAGACTTGATTCATTACTAAATGCTTCCTACTTGCCATGAACTGTGTTGCGTTTTTCACTGGGGATGCAGGAGTGAATAAAGGGCACAGTGGGCACCTTCATGAGGTTTATGACTTAACGCTCATAATTTGGTTTATTCTTTAATAATAGGTAGATATAATACGTTTACATAATAAAAATTATTTGGTCATTTGAATAAAATATTTTAATACTCAAAGTAGGCTATTAATAGTATTTAAAATAACAAAATTGGTTAATGTAATAATAGTTATTTGGTTAATCTAAGCATTTAGCGTAACCCTTATTGTTAAACATTTTTTCTTTTTTAAAAATATAAGTATGCCACACTGACCATAAACCTATGTTTTTTGTTTTTTGTTTTTTTCTCTTTAATAAGACAGGGAAGAAGAGGGGTAAGGGCAGAGGCACGTGGAGAAAGGGAATCTCAAACAGGCTCCATGCCTAGTGTGGAGCCCTATCTGGGGCTCGATCTCATGACCTTAAGATCATGACCCTGATTTCATGACTGTAATTAAGAGTCAGACACTTAACCGACTGAGCCACCTACGCACCCCTAAACCTGTTTTAGATGATTTATGATTTTACTGTGATTAGGATCATACATTACACATATTACATACATTTTTGTGTTTGCTATAACTATAGATGTTAGCAGTACTAGAAATTGAAGTGAGCTGTTGTCTTTCTGGGGCATCTTCTGAAAACTGTTTATTGCTAAATTATTAGTTCGCTGATGTCCGTATGATTCCTTGTCATGGGTCTTCAGAAATAAATTACTACTCATCAAAGATACTCTGAATTATTTATATAGTACTTCATAGTGCTTCATTTGTTAGCCTCTGTGTACATTGGTGGCTCTCTTTCCCTCATTGGATGTTAACTTTGGTAACATTATTGTTGGATTTTAATTTGCTTCATTGCATACAAAGCATTAATATTTGTCGCCACGTTAAGAATCTGTATTAGTCACGTCCTAAAATGAAAGTGTTACTTGATTTTCTTATGGCAGCGACCTTGGAAAAAATAACAACAATGCTCCTTTTCTGTGTTGGACTCGTTGTCTAAGGCTTACACCATGTATATTTTAGAGAAGCGTACCATTAGTGCCATGAGGAGAGAGATGGTTTTAACCCATCCATCATTCTTCTATCCATCAAACTTCTGTTGAGTGCTTGACATGCCCCGGTTTTGTCCTAGCAGCTGCAGTGCTGATGTTAGTTTCCTGACACTCAAGGAGTCTTCCCTTCCTGACTGGAGATCATGCATTCCCAAAGCAGTAGACAAGGATTTTGCTAGATGACAATTTTTGCCAGTGTAGGTGTCTATGGGATTTATTCCGTTTCAGTTCATTTGCTCCCTGAGCACACTCCATCATGTGTGAAATTCTACTTCTGTTAGCTTACTAAAGTTTCCTTCTTTTTTGTCTTCAGTCTCCTCCAATCTGCTAACTTACCATGTTGACCATAGGATTAATTTACCTTGTTGGTAGCTTTTCTGCATCTTTCTGCACCTTTTATATCTGGTTTTAAATTTTGATTTCCTGGACCTTAGGCACCTGTCATTTTAATATGAACTCATGATATTTCCTTGATATTATGAATTATTTCATTTTCTTAATACGTATTTTCTATTATAATACAATTTTCAACGGTGCACTCTTTTGATGTTCATTATACCTCTATGGAGGAGAACCTAATGTAATCAACCAGTAATTTTCCAAGTAAGTATCTCATTGTGGTGTATTTCAGTTGGCTCTACTTTAAAGTGGAGCTTAGCCCCAAAACCAAAATGGGATTTCACGTGCCCACACTATCCCCACTACCCAACAGAAAGAAAGGAGCAACTTAGGGATGAATAGAAGACTGACTTTCTTTCAAGCACTTACTGGGTAGTGGTAAAGTATGGCTAGGAATTTCTTAGTATGGAAAGAAGAGGAAAAGGAGCCTCGCCTTATCTGATAGCTGTTTTTCTCACACTCAGATACACACACATTCATATTTTACATGTTTACTAGTTATGATACTCATGTTTTTATTTATCACTAGGCCATTAGTATTTGGTAGATTGCTACTTCCTCTGTACACATGCAGTACAGTTTGCTAAAGCAATGCACAGCTAGTAAGCCCCTCAAAAGTAGTTGGGTGGGCCTCTGCAAATTTATTTATAATTAACTTTTCATGTGTCTTTTCCTGGTTTTGATTCATGGAATGAGAAAGACCTGATGAGGAAATCTGTGGACAGTTTGACACACTGGGACAGAATTTTTAAACTAGTTTTAACTTAGTTTTTCTTGCTTTTCTGTTTGCTTATGGTTTGGAGGGCATAGGGTGGGCATTGTGGTTCCTAATCTTCAGAAGACTCTCTTTAGGTTAGAACAAAATTAGAATAGCCTTGATATTTACGTGGACTAAAATTTGTGACATCAATCCAAATCTTTTCCTTTTGAATTATAGTATAAAACATAATTAACAAAATGCAATATTAAAAAATAATAATCCAGCTTAAAAAGTGGTGTGTCCATAAAGGGAACTTATTATTAGAATTGAGCTATTTAAATTTCTATTTGTATAATGACAAAAACTTCATAAGGCAAGTGCATAGAATGAGATTGGAGCCACCTGCTGGCTCATAAAATAATAATTTGTATCCTAAAAAAATCTATTCTAAGCAACTAAGGAAAATCAAGGACAGCAGTAGATGAAAAAAAAGTTTGCACTCAAACCTTGGTATGTTAAAGGTGTTTTAAGCAGTTTTGTAGTTTATGCTTTGGAAGGTTTCTGAATATTCTTGAGTATATATACATCTGTTAGAAAGCTAAGATTAGAAACCATTTATTAGAAAGTGATATACTCCAAATGTCTTAGCTTTTATATCTGCTGAGTCCTTGGATTAGTGTGAGTTTTTGTTTTGTTTTTTTGTTTGTTTGCTTTTTAAAAGATTCTGTTTATTTGACAGAGAGAGACACAGCGAGAGAGGGAACACAAGCAGGGGAAGTGGGAGAGGGAGAAGCAGGCTTCCCGTCGGGCAGGGAGCCCGACGTGGGGCTTGATCCCAGGACCCTGGGACCATGACCTGAGCTAAAGGCAGCCACTTAATGACTGAGCCACCCAGGTGCCTCTGTTTTGTTTTTTAAACATCTAACCCACAGTAATTCTTCACAGAATTCTTCACAGTACCCAGGGCTTCTGACTCTAATAAATGGAGTCTTACTCTATAACATAAATAATTATAAATAGATATTAATATAGATGAGCATCACTTGATACCTTAGAGCATTTCTGCATTTTTCCTTGTCTTCAAGATTTTGATAGTTTCTCTTTGGTTTTATATTTCTCCTCTTTTAGATCTTAATATACTATCATAAGACCCAGAAAACAGTAAAAACATCTTTAGTTGGCCAAAAGCCTGGTATTGCACTTTGGCTAATACTTTGTTTTGCCAGTCTCCTTTCTAGGTGTTGTAAGGTGCCCTGTGAGGGCTGTTGGGGCTCTTTGCACTTCCAGTCAATTCCTTCTCAATCTGTGATGAGATTAGAATCATTTAAACTCATGACCGTTCCAAGAAGCAGTGGATGGCTGATAAACACCTTGGAGTTTCTGGAAGTTCTTGGTTTAGATACAGTCTGCATTTTTCAGTTCTTGTAATCTGTCCCCTTGTCCTGACTTACACTTCTCCGTGTGTCTGTCTTAAATTGATGAGGTAAAGCCTTGGTCATATGTTTTGGAAAAGCTCATAGCTTTACCCGTGATACCATTCTTATGGTACCAACTCTGGAGATGTTGTAGGACCTTTTTGTAACAGGTATCTAGGTATTTATTTCCACATCACAAGAGTAAAGAAGTAGGATTTCTAGATGAGACAATGTTGCACCCATCACCTGTCCAGGGTATAGCAAATAAGTTTAAATCTCTTACTCTTATTTTCTTAATCTACAAAATATTATAGTGGGACTAGATTATTTCTTGGGTTCTCATCCACTGTAATTTTTCCTATGGATCTGTGCTGATTCTGTGAAGATAACTGTGAACGTAAACAGTGGTCTGTTAATCATCTGTTATATTAATGCTATTTTTATTTGCCTTTTTCATTTTGTTTACTTTTGCTGGAATGATTGTTTATATTGTCAGCCTAAAAAGACAAAAGTGATTTCCCATTGTTAAAATGCAGTATTTAGCAATAAGATACCATGCTCTCCTACCCCTTTGCCAGCCTGTCTTTATTACTCAAGAATATCAGTTAAACATTTATTGAATACTTACCATATAGCAGACTGGGTGCCATGTGTTAGTAATACATGAAACATAATTCCTGTCCTCAGGGAACTTTCAGTACAATGTGTGCTTTTTGTTTTTTGTTGTTGTTGTTTTTGGTTTGGTGACAATCTAATTTCCTCAGCCCTGATAATTTCCCTGTAGGTTCTGGTATATGCTTATGTCTTCCTTCTAGGAGTGTTAACCTGAGACGAGTCAACTTCTTTATGCCCTTGCTTGGTGATTATAGTAAATTTCAGTGTTCTCTTAGGGTCAGAAAAGTACATGTCAATGATTTCTTAAAAATGACATATATCTTTTAGGGCATAGTATATTTCTGAATGATGAGAAATTAATCTTTCCATTGGTCACTACTGTAGGACAGTAGTCATAAATGAATGAAGCCCAGGTTGAGCTTGACACATTTAGAAAGACCTTGAAGTTAGAGAAGAACCGTTAAATCTACTGAGAACAGTTCTTAGAATAATTTAGGGGGCAGTATGGGTGTTTTGTATCCTTGAAAACTCTTTGAATGGCAACTTTATATACTGGATTATGTTTAACTTCCCCTTACTCAGCTGTTTATGAGAGCCCACGAATTGTTACATTTGTGAATTAAGAAGTCTCAAGTCCTATTGCGTTCTGGTTTTATACGCCTTTGCCTTTGCAAGACAGTGGAGGAAAAGGTGTCATTTCAGAAATACTGTTTCTCTAGCTGTCTGAATTCAGGAGTGCCAACAAGCTGGCACTGTTGTGGCTGCATAGTCATAAATATATCCCTGGTTTTTTCACTCGGTAAGGTATCTCGTATAGAAGAGGCAAAGACGATATAAATTCACTTCATTATGTCCAAAAGGTAATCCAAGAGACATATTTATGCAGGTGTAGCTCTTCATGCTTCTTTTCACTTTGGGTAAGAAAAGTGCTATAAAGGAATTTTATAGAAGAGCTGACTTGATTTTACTTAAAATATAGTTTTATCATTAGTTCCATATTAATATGAGTTTTTCTATTCATGTAAGTAAACTTAGGAGGTCTGTTTAAAGTCAGACTGTTTTTTAGAAATAGTGTCATTTTAACTTCAGGTAGTTTTACTGTGAATATATTTTATAATACTTGTACCAGAGTCCTTATGTTAATCTCTAATGTCATCACAGCAGTGATTCTTAAAGACCACTAATGTAGTATAAATCTGCACTTTCGTTGAATAAAATGATTGTCATAATCAGACTATTATTGTGATATTCTAACACCATTTCTGAGATGTCTTGTTATGTGAAATAAAAAGGATAATGATAGTAATGATCGGGGTATAATATAGGCATAATAGACTATATCTATTGATACCTCATCTTTATTTTCATAGTGTTTGATCTTGTTCATCATAAGGCTGCCATCATTATGTATTCTTACCTTTTCTCTTACTTTAAACACATAGGGATGTGAGATTATTTCAACGCCTGACCAAGACCATACCGACTTCACCAAGTGTCTTGAACTGCTCCAAAAAAAGATAGAAGAAAAACACCTACAGGTAAGATATACACCCTTTTGGTGGTTAAGAGTCTCAGTACCAAGGATGTGAAAGATCCTGTTTAAAGTTTTTACTTCTCTGAAGTGAAAAGGTTCTCTTATGCCAATGTTTTGGCTGTCAGATTTTTCCTGTATATTGAATAAATCTGTACTTAGCTGCCGAAGTATTAATGTGTACACTTAAATCAGAGGTCAAAGATTCAACTACCTTATAGTGGTGAAGTCCCAAAATGGGTAAAGTAGACCTTATATAAAGTAACTGAAACTGGCAACTCGTTCTTGGCCTAAAATGAGTAGCAACTTTTAATCTCTCATTCATCATTTCCATGAAGACCTATGCATACTTTCTTTTTATATGTGTGTTTAAATATTATGAGGGCAAAACAAACAAATGTGGTCTGTATTTGGCCCATGAGTCATCATTGCAAACTCTTACATAAACAAAATACGGTCAACTTTATATTAGAAGTGTCTCCTACAGGGCGCCTGGGTGGCTCAGCGGTTTAAAGCCTCTGCCTTCGGCTCAGGTCATGATCTCAGGGTCCTGGGATCGAGGCCCACATCGGGCTCTCTGCTCGGCAGGGAGCCTGCTTCCTCCTCTCTCTCTGCCTGCCTCTCTGCCTACTTGTGATCTCTCTCTCTCTCTGTCAAATAAATAAATAAAATCTTAAAAAAAAAAAGAAGTGTCTCCTACGTTGTGTTTGTGGACTTTAAGGTATTCCATAATGATTCTCACTTAGCAACCAAGCATTTCGTAATACTAGTTAGCTAATATATAAGTTTAGATTTTATTATATTTTACAATATTTTTGGCACTTGAAATGAGATGCAAATATTTTTTAAGCCAGTCTTTAGTGGAGAGCAACAAAATTAAGCCTGAAGCATTAAATGGCAATTGACCATTCTTTTACTGGCAGAGGCAGGAGGGTAAACTGAGGTGCACAATCAGATGTGTAATTTTAAACTAGGAAAAGTAGCAAAACACCTTTGTACATTAAAATGTTTTTGATATACAAGTAACAGGAAGTGCATTTCAATCTGGCCTCGATAGTAAGGCAAGATAAGTTAGTCTTCAGATACAACTCAGTCAGATGTCTTGTCTGTTTCCTTGATTGTCTTCGCTCGGGTTTGTAGGCTTTGTCTCTAGCCTGGTTTCCCTGACCCCTTCAGCGGACACCTGTAGCATCGTTTTATCTCTTCACATCTCGGGGGATTAAAGGAGCAGGGACATCACTTCCCATCATCATCAAACTTCAGTCCCGAGATCTCTCCATTAGGCCAGTCTTGGTTTTTGGCAAGAGAGGATGAGAGTAACCTGATAGTCTTGGACTGGAGCCGGGATTGGGATCCATGCAGACTAATTCACATGTGGCAGGACAGCAGAGGTGTTGGAGGGGCGGCCCTAAGAAAAACTTATCCCTCACAAAAGTTTTTCAGAGATTGCTTTTGGCATATATTTACTAAGTTGAGGTAGTAGATCTTTTTCTGTCTTTGAAGACAAGCCTTGTTAATTATCCTAATTGACAAGTAGCACATTGTGCAAACTGAACAAAAGTAATTGAGTGAACATTTCCCATCTCTGTTGTAGCTTGAACAATACCAAATGTATTGTGCTATTTCCAGCAATAAATTGCTATAATTAAATATTTGTTTAACAAAAGCAGAATACAGCCCATTGAGAGTTATCTGCTTCATCCAGACATAGCTGATTTTGAGTTTCTTAGAAAAGAAATGATAAATTCTTCACAACTGGTGTTTCAGTTTTCCTGGCATCAACACTGAAATTATTGAAAGCTGGGAATGTAATTATGTATGTCAAATTGATAGTGTCTGTAATACAATATTTGGTCATTAAGTCTGAAAATAAATAATCATATGTCAAACTTAACACTGAAATTCAGAGAGAGCCTCAAACTAAGGGAGGAGGGTAATTAGGCATCAGGTGTATATCACCTGTGAAAGCAATCTCGTAAGGTCTTGGATGATCCACTAGGGAGGACAGAATCAAGACCTGTTAGAGCACTTGTGCTTTGAGCAGACAGGACCAGACCCTCCTATTCCCATTGCAATTAGTCACCGGCTAGAAGCTGTCAGGGAAGTGTGTGGCCTTGGTGGCTCACTGTGCTGCATCCTGGAGTTGCCACTGGGCCATGACAGCCAGCTGCCCCCTCACAGCCCTAGCGAGTTCTTCCTAGGGGAAAAAGCAGCAGTGCGCTTCCACAGCTGCCTCAGGCCCCTGGCATGATCTAGGCCCAACACATTCTCCAGCCTCACCTTGCCCTACTCTTTCTCTTTGTTAAGAAAAGATAACCTAGTTCTTCTCCTTCTCTGCCTTGAGGTGTCATCTCCTCTGCCTAGATTTTTTTGCACATCATTTGAATATTTTCCAAATTTTCCTTCTCTTCATCTATCCCACAATGGCAAAACAGGTGAGGTCATAAGGAGGCCTTCTCTCCTCCATCCCCCAGGTTCTTTTCTGCCACTTTTTGTGTCTTTACCCCCTTTGTTCTCCTTCAAGGCACTCTGAACACTTCCAGTAATTGTGTTGGTTATTTCTAATGGTTTGTTGGAAGCCTTTCTTCCCAGCCTGACCATACAGCCCACAAAGCTGGGACAGCTCTGTCTTGTTCATGCCTGAACAGCAGCACCTTGCATGTAAGAGATGCCTTGTGTCTGTTGAGTCTGTGTTGTGCACTCTGGGAATGCACAGGAGAGTTGAACACGACACAGGTAGGGGAAAGCCTTCTTCGAGAAGGCTGAGACATCATAAACGGGGCTTGGATGGCAGAGGGAAGAAGAGTGTTCTTGGACAGATACCTCGGTACTCGTACAGGGAGGATGGATATCTCTTCAGTGAACCAACGGCAGGGAGTTTGAAGAGTTTAAAGATGGACAGCAGTGTGATTAGTTTGGTGTTTTAAAAAGCATCTGTTGGATAAACTGAAAGCTCCATGACTCACAATGAAAACTGTGGTTTCATTACTATAACCTTCAGGTTACAGTAAATCTGATGAAACAGAGTATCTGTGAGCTTCCACTCGACTTTACATTTAACCTGGAGGTACAATGTTTCATTTGGTTTAATGTCATAGCAAGAGTAAAGCAAAATTAGAAAGATTAGCAAGGAAAATAATAAAAGATCCTCCTACCCCCAAGTGAGATCATCATGAGATGAGGGCTGTTCAAAATTTCTACTTAAAATGCACATAAACTATATAGAAAGATCTTTTATACTTCTCCACCTAATAAGTCCTATCAAATTATCATATATTTCTGTTTTTCTACTTACTGATTATAAATTATAAACATGAATTTGTCATCAAAGTGTCTGTATTTGTTAGTAAGGTCTTATCTTACATACTTTAAAATGTTAATTATAAGATAAAGTAATATTTAATATATTAAGAAACTGTAATATGTAACATCTTAGAAGTTTACAGAATATGAATTAGTCTCTCTTTACCCTAAAGAACCTTACTATCCAGAACATGTGATTAATTTCTAAAAATTTCCCTGAATCATTATACTTATTTACTTATCTATTTTAAAACTGCTCACCCTCAACTTTTATACTTTTGCAAAAGGGTTCACCGATATGTGTGACTTTTTAATGCTTTGCTTTCATGTTACCACATTATTTATCTGTAACTGAGTCATGAATAATACATTATCAGGATGCCATCTGATATGACTGGATCTTCAAAGAGCACATATATTTTCTGATGTCATGATGCATACTTGAGATCTAAACCTTTGAATTTGGTGGAAAACATTAAAAGCTATTGCTCCAACTTTCTAAAAATGTAAGATGCCTGTTGTTTAGGAAGAAGCAAAAACAAATCTAGATTATAAGGCCCTGACAATAACAGGCATCCTAAAATACAGTTTGGAATACTTCCTCCTATTGTAAGACGACAGAATTCACTATTTGAGTCTCTGTGATTTTATATTTTATTTTATTATTTTTTACTGGCTGCTTGGAGGTTATTTTCCACTTGATGCAAGGCACACGGTTCCAGGGTGTGAGGAAGGTTTGCGTGTGGCTTGCATAGTAAAGAGTGGGATTCTCTCAACTTCCTTCTTGGTGTTTTGCTATTTTGATATAAAAGAACCCAACTGCTTCTGCTTGCAGCAGCCTGCCTAGTCTGTGGGGCAGGGAGGGCAGGGGAAGGGAGGGGCTCTCATGGGCCCAGCGCCTCCCGAAGCCTGGCGGTGGCCACTCAGGATGGCTGCCCATGTTGGCTTTGCCAGGCCGGCCACCAGGCTGCTTCCTCACGGCTTCCAGAGCCAAATCACAGGCGATCGTGCTGCTGGAGCCTGAAGAGATTCCCCCAGTTATTTATTCAATGAATACTTGTTCAATGAATAAATACATTTCCAGTAACATTAATGCAAATTCCAGAGGGCATCATGGCAAACCTTAACTCAGTTCTTCTTTGACGGGATCTTCTTATTAGCATTCTTGATATCCTATTAATTCTCTTGCAACATGTGTTTAGATGATTTATCATCCTTGTTGTGTCTACCAATTGTGATAGTAAATATGTTTATCATTAAAAGAATTGTTTCAAATCATTCTGGTTTTTTTATTTCAAGTTTTTCTTTAAATATTAGTTAGTTAACATATATTAGTTTCAGATACAAAATTTAATGATCCATCACTTAAATATAACACCCAGTGCTCATCATACCAAATGCTCTCCTTAATGCCCATCATCTATTTCACACCCCTCCCCCCCAAGGCCCACCTCCCCTCAGTTTGTTTCCTGTAGTTAAGAAGAGTCTTTTATGGTTTGCCTTCTTCTCTCTCTCTTTGTTACTTACTTCTGCTATATTAATCTCTTTTATTTCTTAAATTCTACATATGAGTGAAATCGTATGGTATTTGTCTTTCTCTGACTGGCTTATTTCGCTTAGCATAATACTGTCTAGCTCCACCCATGTTGTTGCAAATGACAAAATTTCATTCTTTGATGCCTGAGTAAAATTCCATTGTATGTGTGTATACACACACACACACACACACACACCATCTTCTTCTTCCATTCACCAGCCAATGGACATTTGGGCTCTCTCCATAGTTCGGCTGTTGATAATGCCGCTATAAACATTAGAAACATTGGGGTGCATATGCCCGTTTGAATCTGTATTTTTGTGTCCTTTGGGTAAATACCTAGTAGCACGATAGCTGGGTCATAGTTCTATTTTTAACTTTTCGAGGAACCTCCATACTGTTTTCAGAGGGGTTGCACCAGTTTGCATTCCTGCCAACAGTGTAAGAGGCTTCTCCTTTCTCCACATCCTCACCAACATCTGTTTCCTGACATGTTAATATTAGCCATTCTGACAGGCATGAGGTGGTATCTCATTGTAGTTTTGATTTGTATTTCCCTGATGATGAGTGATGGTAAGCATCTTTTCATGTATCTGTTAGCCATTTGTATGTCTTCTTTGGAAAAATGTGTATTCATGTCTTTTGCCCATTTCTTAACTGGATTACTTGTTTTTTGGGTGTTGAGTTTAAGTTCTTCATAGATTGTGGATACTAACCCTTTATCACATGTCATTTGCAAATATCTTCTCCCATTCTGTAGGTTGCCTTTTAGTTTTGTTGATTGTTTTCTTCACTGTGTAGAAGCTTTTTATCTTGAGGAAGTCCCAAGAGTCCATTTTTGCTTTTGTTTTACTTTCTTCCCACCATGTGTCCAGTCAGAAGTCGGTATGGCTGAGGTTAAAGAGGTTGCCGCCTGTGTTCTCCTCTAGGATTTTGATGGTTTCCTGTGTCACATCTAGGTCTTTTATCTGTTTTGAATTGATTTTTGTGTATGGTGTAAGAGAGTGGTCTTTCTGCAAGATCTTCTAAATCTTGCTGCTTTTTCTAAGTCCAAGTTACTCACAAAAGTTGAGAGCTAAAAAATGAAAATACATAGATATTGTCTCATAAGCCATTAACATTGTGAACTTGACAAGAATAAATCTTGCCAACTTCCTTGAAGTAATACTGAAAGGAGTGCCATTCAATTCCAACATCTGCTGGGTAGCTGAGACCTGGTAGGACATCTGACCGCTTTCTCTACCTTCTGGCCTGTGCCTCTCTACCTCAAAGTAATGTTGCAAGCTTAAATTAATCATTTTTATGAATTTCTAGAAAGTAACACATGTGTGCGTGCATATAGACATATTCAGCTGTACTTAAGTATGTCTTCACAAAACACCCCTTGTTTAGTATGTAACCAGCATTGTTTTCTTGTCAAGTGCCAGAGTCACTACTTACATATTCAGCTTCTGGAACGAACGCTGTGCAAGTTAAGGATCATACAAGGAAGGAAGGAAGGAGAAGGAAAGTATTCTGGGCATTGAGTGAACAAGCAGGCTGTTTCCTACATCATTTTGGAGAAGCCTTCAAAAGAGAAATTCACATCTCTGTTTTTCCTTCTTCTTAGAGACCAGCAATCTTTTTTATAGTGCTGTGTAACAAGAGAAAATAGATACACCCAGTGCTTTGAAGTGACTCGGGAGCTGTTGCTAGGGATATAAAAAGCTTACTGCCTCAGCGGCTGTGGCAGCCTAATCCATCCCTGCCAGAGGAGCAGTGTGCTTTTATAGGCCCCGGGACAAGGGTTAAGTTTATCTGCTTACCAGGAATCTCCTTTGGATGACTCGCTTGCTAGATAAAATTTCTTATTAATGCAGAGAATTGCAGATATGGTTGGTATGATGCTCCTCTGCAGAAGACATGCTGACCTTACATGAAAAGGACTATTTTATTTTGAATTACTGCATTGCGAAGATGCAGAAACTGCAGACAGGAGAAGGAAACTGACTTGAGGACGTCTGTAAGAAGAACACACGTATAATGGAATATCCTGAAATTGCGTGGTAGATTCAAAAATTTCTCCTTAATCTGCAAATCCCTTAGTGAGATATATGTGGTCATACCTCCATCTATGATTGTGATTGTCCACAATAGTAAAAATAACTATATTTGTAAGAAATTATTTGCATATAGTTTAAATCATGACTGAAGAATAAAAGGATGTTACTGCTAATCACAGGTATGTACATATCAGATCAGTATATTTTCAGTGGTAGTTAAGTGATTAGGAGAAGAGAAATATATACATAGAAATATATTCTTCTTTGTGTTATGTGATGAGTGTAAGTATCTCAGATAGTCCCATTTAAATCAGAGGAGAAGATGGAATTTGTCTAGTATTCTCTTTCCATTCTTCTCTCTTAGTAGCCAGAAGTAGATGATGTCATTCTGTTTCCGTGACTGTTCGTTTTCACAGAGCAGTTCTGCTTAGCATTCCAGGGTCACCGTGCTGGTCCATGACAGCAAGTGACAGACATACTAAAATCCAGATGCCTAGAGTAGAAGTCTGGTGAGTCCAGCTCCTTTTCTGGATCCACAGTTGTACCTTCCCCATCAACATGTATGTGAGTTTATGTAATAACCAATACGAACAACTGGATCAAGATATTTTGAAACACACTAGGAAATAAGAATATCTGAATTCAAGGTACACTGATTACATTTTAATTCTGTCTCCTCATCCATTTCTACTAGAGATTTTAGATGCTTATAAAATAGACCCTAAATATTCTGATTTTGTAAAGCATTCATATAAATAAAGTAAATTATTTCAGAAAGAGGAAATTATTATTGAAAAATGTTTTATCCCAAATTATAGTCAGTTTACTATGATGCTCTCAGATATGAAATAACATTTTGCAAAATAGTAAATAATAGCATTGCTTATAAAACATTAAGGTGAACTGGAGGATAATGATGTGATCGGCTATTTTGTGTACATGTATTAGGTAAAGCACACTTACATTGCAAAAAATAAGCTTTAAGTAATTAATGTCACTGCAGTAACAGTTTTAACATTCTCATTTGGCATTATAAAATGGTCGAATGCGTATCTAGAAACCAGAGTGTTAATGACCAAGTGCAGAATTTGCAATCAAAATGTTCTCTATTCTCCCAGAAGGTGGAAAGGGGGTAATTAACATAAACTATTTATATTGCTCCAGATTGCAAAACCTAAGGATCGCACGACAGCAAGTCTGATAGCCACCTATTATAAACTGGTCAATAAAAAGTGAAGAGAGTTTTATACCACTAAACTTTGGGACAATAATGCACTCAAAGTACTGGAAATAGCTAAATCCAATCCATCTGGAAACCGAAAGTTTCATTTATCACTTTGGACAAGAATATGCAACAAAGACTTCTTTTATGGTTGAAGCAAAGCAAGAAATATTGTGTAAAAACAATTCTCGGTGATGCAAAAAAGGATATTTGCTATTAAGAAATGATCTGCCAGTGCCGAAATACTCCTCATCCGGGAACAAAGCATTTCTTACTGAAGTCAGTCTGTTTGCAGAAAAGTTTGGACAATTATCTCTTTCTCACCTCACTCAGTATGTGAAAACAACTAAAGACAGTAGGTACAGGTTCTCGTCCCAGTTTCCACAGAATGGGAGGAATGACTGCTTAGTGCTCTTTCAAATATTCAGCTTCCACAGGGAAACGTGTGTTAGAGAGTTCTTAGCCAGAGTGAAAAGTATCTGGTCTGCATTGAACAGGAGGCTCAAGAATGCAGAATGGAATTTTTTCATCCTTCTACTGAGCAATCATTTAGCTTCTGTGGATAAAACTTATATAATGTAAATTGTAATAGGCTTTCAAACTCTATTTCCAAATAGCTGATTGTTTCTGAATATGATATAAGTGATCTTTTGATTTTTAATTTTATACTAAATACCAGCTGTGTTGAAGGTGCTATGTAAGGTATTCTGGCTGTTCCAAAGCACAAGTAAAATATTTTTCCGTTTCTCAGGACCCCCATAATTCAAAAGGAATCCCTTTGTAAAGACCTTTCCCCTAGAAATATCTTCATATCCTGATAATGTGAGAGGTTTGGAGACCATAGTTACCTCCAGTAGATTTATAATATCCATGTACTTATTTATACAAACTGTGACTTTATGTAATTTTACTTACTCATAAATATATTTCTGACTCCTCAAAGAGTTTAATTTTCAGCAGAGCTAATAGAACAAAATCATGTAAAAAAAAATCCATTAGTGTGTTTATTTATTCTATCCAACTTTCCTTGGCACTCACTTCCTGATACAGAGAAATGTGAACACATGCAAATTAGCTCTTGCCATCCCTTGGTGCATTTACTTGGGAAGGAAAAATAAGGCATTTCCACATTATTTTATATATCACAGAATTGTTTTGTTTAGATGGAAAAGATGTCTCACCCCCAGGGATCTCATTGATATGGCTTGAACCTATAGTCCAGTTAATCAAGAATATATTAGTACTCAGGACAGATCTGTGAGGAAAGACAGAACTACTAGTGATAGCAGACTTGAAATGTTTAACTAAAAAAAATTCAAAGTTTTGTCTGGGACCAACCAAAAGAGCATTGCATTGTTATG
Source organism: Ailurus styani (assembly GCA_002007465.1). Classification (NCBI taxonomy): domain Eukaryota; kingdom Metazoa; phylum Chordata; class Mammalia; order Carnivora; family Ailuridae; genus Ailurus; species Ailurus styani. Next base: position 4,223,300 of record LNAC01000182.1, read on the forward strand.
GGAATGAACTCACTCATTGTCCTTTACTCATTCGTGACCAGGGTACCTGATCTTAAAGTGCTTCGGGCATTCTCAATGGCAAGTCTGAGACTCCACAAAGAAAAATTCAAACAGCATTTGTAGAAAGCAGAGGATGAGAACTGTTCCTGGCAGTTTTCGTTGTTAGATTGTTTGTGGTTCGCGTATGGAGAATCTTTACTCTCTAGACAAGGAATTTGAACTTTGATCTACAGGTGATGGAAATTTTGGATGGAAAGCCATAAGATAATTTTGAGAAACAGTGTAATGGTTGTCTGCAAGCTGAATTAAGGGATGGAAATTACAGTGACACAAATAAAAAAGCCAATTACAGGATGCTTTGAAGAAAAACTCTTTAGTCATTTTCCCCATCAAGAGTTTGAGAAAGGAATAGGAGCCATAAAATAGACAAAGCCTGTACTTGATGATGATTTGGTCTTGTTTGCCAAAGAATTACAGGGTGAAAACTGTAACTGTTTAGCTAACCAGTCAGCTGACAAAAGTCCTTTACCTCTATCCAATATTCTAAGTATTGTGGGTTGAGAAATGCATGCTGAATGAGACAGTTTCTGACTCTAGGAATGTGTGGCCTTTGGAGTAGATGCTTTTGTTAAGCAGATTATCCTGATACGTTGTCAGTGATGCTGTAGTTGAAGTCCAATGGGACCCATGAGAAGCCCTTTGGGAGTGAAACTTCTCCAGGGTCCACTCTCCTTGGGCAAGCTGGAACGAGAGTCTATCTGGAGTGAGGGGAGGCTTTCATTCTGATTATTTAGGGGGAAAGGTAGAACTCGTAGGTTTGGGGTGTCAAGGGTAGGCAATACTGAAAGTACATGCAAGCTAACAGGATGAACCAGTAGGGAGGAGAACACACACACGCGCGCACACACCCACACACACCCACACACACCGCGTTACTGGGACTGGTCACTTCTCCTGGCTGCCTCCTAGGTGATTTGGAGCTGGTCTGTCAAGGACCTCTGTCAGCAAGAGTTCCTTCCAGTCTGCACAAGGAGGCTGGAGTCCCCTCTGCTGAGCTCTCCAGAGAGGCACAGGGCATAGTAAGTTCCCCATGATCAGTGAGAGAGCAGCCTGCCTGGGCTTTTATGCTAAAACTTTTTCCAGGGGATTATGGTTAATAGCAGTCAGTGCTTTGAGGATTTTCTCTCAAATGCAGACAAGCTTGGATACGTTCATCACTTTTCAGTGGTATAAATAGGTCCCTTCCTCTTTTTTTTTTTTTAATTTTATTTTTATTATTTGCCCAAGGGGTACAGGTCTGTGAAT